>JAVBJF010000911.1:0-29992 GCA_033439095.1 Pseudococcus viburni
GAAAATTCCAAAATTTTTTGGGGGCTCCGAATGCCCCTTGAAATTGCTTCCAATCGTTTTGGGGGGTAAAAATAGGGTCCCCATATCCCAATTTTTTTTTGGTTTTTTTTTTTTGTTTAATTAGATCAAATTTTTTTCATTTTTTTTAAAGGACGATGAGGTTATTTTGAATTTGAAAAATTCCCCCAAAAAACAAAATGAACTTCGCATCGAAATTTTGTGTACGAGGTCCTGTTATGATTGTTTTTTCGTTTTTTTTTTTTTTTTTGATTGACTAAAAATTTTTTATTTTGATTTGGGGATCCCTTTTCCTTGTTTTTTTCCAGTTGTTTTCTGATAAAAATGATTTTCTTCTTCTTTTTTTTTTATACTTTTTTGATAATTGTTTGCCTCTCCAGATTTTTTTTTCAAAATACTTTTTTTTTCCGTTGGGAAGGGGAAAAAAGAAAACCCCAAATAATTACCTATTTAAACTTAAAAGGGAAACTTGTACTTTTCAACGTTACATAAAAGATTGTGGTTACAACAAATGAAAAAAAATTTTTCATGTTTTTGAAAAAAATTGAAGGAGGGGGTAGCTTTTGCCCCAATTTTTAAAAATAAACCTTTCTATAGATTCAGAATGATCTGGGGGGGTTTTTTCATTTTTTAATGGTGTAAAATAAGTACCAAATAATTTCCATAATTACCTACTTTTTTTTTTTGATCTTCAAAAAAAACCCAAAAAATGATTTGAAAAAAAAAATTTATGACCTGGTGAGAATGAAAAAAATGGGCGAAAAATTCCCATCAAAACATACAAAAACATTTTTTTTTTTCCTAGGTAAACACTGCACTTAAAAATACTAGACAAATTTATAGGTACGCTTTTTAATCACTTTTAATGTAGGAAATTTTTTCAAATTAACAAGGGTTTTTTGGGAAAAATTTGGGTTTTTCCCAAGTGCCCCAAAATCCCCCCTTGGGCGAACTTGGACAAAAAATAAAAAAAAAAAATAAAAAGGGAATTTTTAAACCCTTCCAGTAAAAATTCAAAAATTAAACCCAAAAATGTTGAAAAAAAAAGAATTTTTAGAAAACCTTGCCCAAAATTTTCCCAAGGGGGGGGTTGGGCCTAAAGAGAATAAAAAATGTAAAATTTTTCCCCAAATTCCTCCTCATTTCTCCCCTTTCCTTAAATTCAGGTAAAATTTGGGAAAATTTTTCCTAAAGGGCTCGCCAAAAAAGGGCGAAAAAAAAAACGAAACACCACCGATACGAAAACCATTGATAAAATCTCGAATAATTTTTTCGCTGACAGTTGCCGCCTTTTGTTAATTTACTTTGTCGTAGATTTTCGAGAAACTCGCTCTTTATAATAGAGCCCCCGAGACAGGGTTTCAACGCGAATCGCTATAAAAAAGTTGAAAACAAAACGATATAGGGAATGTATAAGAATGGGATACTTTTCGTATAACAAATGGAGATGTTTTAAAACCCTACTATATTTTCTTTATCTTAATACGCTCACAATAGCGAACACGTACATTAACCAAAATTAAACCCTCGGCTTAAACCCAAAAGGGGAGCTTTTTCAATAAAATAAACTCGAACAGAAACAGCCAGCCCGAAATTTTCGGGGGCAAGAAATTAATCGTATTTTTCCCGAAAATTCCCAAACCCAATTGCGAATCCTTGGAAATTTTCACCCCTGCTTTATTTTTTATAAAAAAAAGGGCAAAGAAGTTACATTTTTGTCGCGCCTCCATCCCAGTTCTTCGCATTTAAAACGCAAATTTCCCAAAAATCCAAATTTTTATCGCTCATTTAACCCCAAAAAAAATTTTGTTGGCAATTTTTTTACAGACAATTTTTTTTTTCACTCGGTTTTTTCGAAATTTTTGGGCCCACGAAAACTTGCTCCCGGCGTGTTTGAAAAAACTGCGCCCGTATCTCGTGAAATAAAACCTAAGAAAAAGAAAAACCCCTAAACCAAAACCGTGCTCCGGCAAATTTACAACTTCCTTTTTTTTTTTTGTTTGGGTTTTTTCGGGGCCGAAAAAATTTTCTAAACAATTCAACTTTTTTTAAACGCTTAAATTTACTTATAAAAAGTCCCCGTGGTCGATGAACCGTAAACTGCGGGGGTTTTTTCATTTGCAAAAAATTTAAAGACTCGCGAAAAGGGTAAAACGAGGGGGCGAGAGTTTTTAAAATATCCTTTACTTCTCCATTTTTAAACGTTTTTTTTTTTTTCTTTTTTTTTACGTTTTTCTTCATGGGCCCCGAAAAATTTAACTCGTATTTTTTTTTTACCTAAAGAAAAACCTTTCCCCTTTTGGGGAAAAGCTGCGCCGGTTTGGGGAAATAAAAGGGAAATGATTTTTTAACTTTTTTTTTCCCTTTCCCCGGGTGTCGAAAAGTTTTCGTATTTTTGCCCTTTCCAGGGGAACCCGGGATTGGGTATTCTGTAACAAAGAGGCATTTTTTGTTTGTTTTTAAAAAGGGTGAAAACTTGGCTGATGGGGAAAAATATCCTTTGGGCCATTTTCCGAAGGGAAATTTGTACTCGAAAGGCCCTTTGGGGTTAAAGTTCCAAACCCAAGAACTTATTTTGCTACTAAAAATATTTATAGTTACGATGCGAGGCCAAAAAAGCCGAATTTTCCTTCTGGGAAAAGAAAAAAAAATAAACCCCTTTTAAACCCCCGCTACCCGCAACCCCAAAGGGCCCGGGGCCGGATAGTTTTTAGGAATAAAAATAAAGGGGAGTTTTGCAAATTAAATTTAAATTTTCGTTTGAAAGAAAAATTTTTTTCGTGATCGTGCTACGCGATAAAAAAATTTTAAAACGGGTTGCGAAGAATGAATACACTCTTAAAAAAAGTTTTAAATATGGTTTTACCTTGTTATCAGTGAAAAATTTAGGATCAGGTATCTTTAAACATTATTGAAAAAAATGGTCTGAAAATTTTAATATTGCTTCGGAAATTCAAATTTAAAAAAAAAAAACAAAAAAACCTAGTAGGGACTTTTTGGAAAAAATGTTGCCCGTTGTTTGTTCAAATTTTTTCCGAAACCTTTTTTTCTTTTTTTTAAAAAAAGGAGGAAAAATTTTTATAAAATCTCAAAAAGGGCCAAGGGACACATCACATTTTCCCGGGAAAATTTAATTTTAATAAAGCTTTAGATTCCCCCATCCCCAAATTTTTCCCTGATAAAAACCCGGAATGCTTTAAAATTTTTAGAGAAGAAAAGAAAAAACCTACTTGCTCAATAAATTTCCCAAACGCGGTAAATTAAAAGTAACCAAACTAAAAAATGAAAAAAAGTTTTAAGAAAGAAATTTTTTCATTCCAATGTAAGGAAATTTAAAATTCTATCATATAATTTTTTTTATCAGGGTGGAACCGATGAAATGTCACTGATATTGTCCCCTTTCCCAAAATACATACACAAAATTTTGTCAGTTTCCCTATTTTTGAAAGCCAAAAATAAAAAATTTCTGTTTTTAAATGGGGCAAAAATCATTTTGGCCCTCAAGGTACTTTTTTAGAAACCACAAAAACATTAAAGGAGTGCCGTTTTTATGTTTTTATGCCTTATGGGGCCCAGATTTTATGAAATTGGTGTAAAATGAAGAGGCTTATGTAAAAAAAAAAAAAAAAAATCCGCCCTTTTTTGCTTTTAAAATTTCAATTTAATATGGGAAAAATGGGTTTTGATTCCAAATCATGGATTTTTTTCAAAATTTTTATTACA
The DNA here is from genome assembly GCA_033439095.1 of Pseudococcus viburni. Taxonomy (NCBI): domain Eukaryota; kingdom Metazoa; phylum Arthropoda; class Insecta; order Hemiptera; family Pseudococcidae; genus Pseudococcus; species Pseudococcus viburni. The sequence goes on from JAVBJF010000911.1 coordinate 3,742, forward strand.
TTCCCACGTTGAAAATTGATTTTCAAAAACCTAAGAACAAAGTTTGGGCCCTAGATTGGTGTGGGAAGGGTTTTCTGTAAAATGGGACCCAGGGGTTTTTTTTTTTTTACACAACACAGTCCAGTACCAAAAACCCCAAAAAAAATTTAAAAAAATTCCCCCCCGGTTTCCCCTTTTTACAGAACCCTCACTAAATCTTTTAATCTAAAAAAGCAAAATCACCCTAATAAACCCCTTCTAAAAAAAAGGCTTTTCCCCTTCGTTGGGAAACAAAAATCACTTTTTTCCAGTGGCAAAAGTGAGTTTTGGGAAATGAATCCCTTTTCGTTCGCGAAATTTCCCCCCGGAAATCAGAAAATTAAAAGTGAAAAAGGAGATCGTAGGGTTGGGAGAGCAGAAAAAAAGGAACCAAAACCCAAAAAAAAAGAAATAGATTTTTTTGGCAAAGTGGGTTTTGGGAAACCCAACCCCCCAAAAAAGGGAAAAGATCAAAATTTTTTATTGCTTTTTTGATCAGGAAACTGACATATAATTTGGGGTCATACTATTTGGGGCAACATTAAAAAATCCATATTTTGTTGAAAAATTTTTAAAAATTCATTAATAAGTAGGTTTAAACATGTTCATGAAACATAAGGGTAAATTTCCCCAACTTCCCCCTCTTTTATAATTTTTGACCAAACCGGGCCCAGTTTGGCGGCTATGGACGGGAATCCCACCCGAAAAAAAATTTTAAAGGGTTTCCTTTTTTTATGGAAAGAAAATTTTTAGAAAACCAAAAAGACAACCCTACAACCAAAATTCCCCAAAAAAATTTTAAAAAAACGAAATCGCTTTAAAAAAAACAGATTACATAAGATTATAGGGAAAGGTTTGTTAAAGGGACACCTAAAAATGGGAAATTCGAGTGAATTTCTTTTTTTCCCCAAATTTGTAATTATTAAAATTCGATTTATTACACCCGAAAATTTGAAATTTCTCAAAACAAAACACCATTTAAAATTTAATTCATAATTTTAAAAAAGAATTCCAAGGTGTTCCAAAAATTGGGTAAAAAAAATTTTCCCAAAAACCCGAATTTATGCCAACTTTGAAATTTATTACTTTTTCACTTTTAAAAAAATTTTTGAATTTTTTTTTAAATCACTACCTCTCATTCCCAATTTATGAAAAAACACTAAAAAACAGTCAGAATTTCAGGGACAGGAAAAAAATGATTATTCAAAAGAAAAATTTTTTTTTTACTGATTTTTTTAGTAAATTTTTAAAAAATATCACTGGGTTTTTTTAAAGAATTTTCAAATGTTTCCAGTAATTTTCTTTTCCCGATTTGTTTTTTTAGTGAAAAAATTTTTTCCCGATTTTCTCCTGTCTGCAATTTGAAGTTTCTCCCGTGATTTTCGGGAATTTTTAACCCGATTTATAATTTAGAGGGGTAAAGTAAATTTTTGGAAATTTTTCGGAAAATTTTTTATATCTTTTACCGTTTAAATTCTAATCTATGGAATTTTTCGTTTTTCTCGAATTAATTTTTTTATCGTTTTAAAAAAATTTACAGTATTTTTTTTGTTTTTTAAACAATTTTAAAAGAAGTTTTGTTTTGATTTTGAAGCCCCTTTTTGGGAACCAAACTGGTAGGCCTTTCCAGCCCCCATAAAAAGAACGCAGAAAATTTAAAAAAAAAAAAAAAAAGAAATGGGAATTCTCTCCAGGCTTTAAGAAATAAAAAGACAATTTTTTTGAAAATTTGGGAAAACGAAAACGTTTTTTTGGGAAAAAATTTAAAAAATAAAACAAACGATTTAACTTAAATACATACCTCTCAAAATTGTTTTCGGGGAGGGAAAGCCCAACACTAGGTACCAAAATTAAAAAAAAATGAAAGAAAATCTTAAAAAAGGAAAAAGTCCTTTTTTTTTTTCGAATTTTTTTCAAAAAAAGGTTTTTGGTTTTTTTAAATTTTTTTTTTCAATGAAACCTTCGAGTTCCTCTCCCGCATCAAATTTAGAGGGAAATTTCATTAGGGTGGATTTGCTAAAAAAAAAAAAAAAATATCCCCAGATTTTTAAAAACCCAAAATTTTCCCGGAGTTTGGGTTTGGTCATCATCGGAGACCCACCCAAAAAAAATTTTAGCCCCCTAGGTGAAGAGGGGGGAGCTAGGGGGTCTTAAAAGGCCCCCTCCTTTTTTAAAAAAAACCCTTTTTTTTGTTTTTTAAACTCGAAAATATGGCGTCCATTTCCCCCAAAGCACTAAAAAGGGGGCGATTTGAGTTTCTAAAACCCCCCCGGCCCCTTGCCCGGCCCCCCGAAAATGAAAAACCCCTTCTGCTACCCCGGGGGGGCCCCAAAAATTTTCAGATCGGGGAAAATTTCAATGTTTTTGAAATTTTATTTGGCCTCGAATTTAATTTTCTTTTTACACCGGGCCCAAATTTAAAAATTTTTTTTTCTAATTTTTTAAAAAAATTTTTAAAAAATTTTTTTCGATCATTTGGGGCCCAACCGAAAATTTGTAAATTCAAATAAAATGGGATTCGCGTTGATCCTAAATCAGTATATTTTAAAGGGTGGACAAAAAAAAAAACATTTTTTTGGTTTTTTGCCCAAATTTGGTGGGGGGGGGTTTACTGGGGGGAAAAGGACTTCAAAAAAATTTTTTTGAGCCCCCGGGGGGCCCGGGGGGAAAGGGGAGCAGGAGGGCTAAAAAGTGCCCCCTTTTTTTAAAAAAAACCGCCGTTTTTTGCGTTTTTTAGCCAATAAAAATTGTGTGAGAAGCCTTATTTAAATTTGAAAGTTTGCGTTTCCCGAGTTTCAAAACATCTCCCTGAACCATCCCGCCCCCTCCGATAAAAAATTCTGACTGCACCGGGGGGTTTGAAAAGTTGCAGATTGCAATATTTCAATAATATAAAAATTATCACAACGGGAATGATTTTTTTTTTGTCTTCGAGAAGTGAAAAAAAAATTTTTTTCAACCCACAAAAAGTGAATTTTAAAAAAAAAAAATTTAAAAATTTTTTTTACCCCAGTCCGGGCCAACAGAAAATCAAAAAATTTTCCAAAATAGGGAAATTTATATCGACTTTAAATTTTGATTTTTTTTTTCGCCTAAAAAATATTTTTGTATTTTTTTTTAAATCACTAAAAAGTATTTTTCAAAAATTTTTTTTCAAAAATTTTGTATGTCAGGGGGGGGCCATTTGCAATCGTGGCAAAATACACCCCTGGGGGGTTTTACGTTGACCTCAAATTTTTTTTTTTGTCGTTTGAAAAATACACAAAAAATTTTTTTTTCAATCATCAAAAATTTAAAAAATTAAAAATTTTTCTTTTAAACTTTTTGGTCGTGAAACCCAGTTGTAATTGTGATATTCTGATTTTATGAACTCGAATCCTTTTATTTTTTCGTCAATTTGTTTGGGAAAAATTTTTGCCCCAATCTAGAAATACTTTTCAAATTTTGAGGATTACCGAGGGAAAAAAAAAATCATTCCAGTTAGTGAAAATTTTAATTTTTATTGAAATATTGCAATTGAAAACTTTTAAACCCCCGGGTACATCAGTTTTTGATCGGAGGAGGACGACGAGGGGTTCAGGGGAAAAAAACTCGAATCGCATCTTTTAAGTTTTACAAAGGGGCTTCTCACACCAAAATTTTTAAATTGGCTAAAAAACGAAAAAAAAACCGGCTTTTTTTTTTTAAAAAAAGGGTTTAAACCTTTTGAGCACCTCCTGGCTCCCCCCCCCTTTGCCCCTGGGGAGGCTCAAAATTTTTTGTGAAGTCCCCCCCCCACTAAAAGAAAACCCCACCCCACCAAATTTTGGGTTTCAAAACCAAAGATATGTTTTTTTTTTTCGATCCACCCTTTTAGATTTTCTTATCAGATCAACGGGGAATCCCATATATTTGAATATTACAATTTGGGGTTTGGTCACACTGATCGAAAAAATTTTAAAAATTTTTCTTCAAAAATTAAAAAAAAAAATTTAAAAAATTGCCCCGTGCAAAGTAAAAAATTCGAGGAAAAAATAAAATTTTCACAACATTAAAAATTTTCGCGATCGCAACTTTGCCCCCCGGGTTTAGCAGAAGGGGTTTTTTCTTTTTCGAGGGGCGAAATTTTGCTCGGGGGGTTTGTAAAACCAAATCGCCCTTTTTAGGTTTTTCGTGAATCATCCCAAAATATTTTCGAGTTTAAAAAACAAAAAAAAACCGCGTTTTTTTCAAAAAGGAGGTCCCCTTTAAGGGGCCCCTAGCCCCCTCCCTCTTCACCTAGGGGGCTAAAAAATTTTTTTGGGTAGTCCCCCGGTGATGACCTAAAAAATCCAGCAAATTTTGGGTTTGAAATCTGGATATTTTTTTTTTTAGCGATCCACCCTAATGAACATATTTAAGTAAAAACGATTGTGTTTTTCTTAATATTTCGCCAAAAAACCCATTTGTCTTCAAATTTTCAAAAAAATTTTCTTGTTTTTTTATTGTTATGCCCGCGAGAGAATAACCAGTTCTGTTTTTTTTTTTTTTTAAATTTTTTTAGCGTTCTCTTATGGAGCTGGGGAGGGCCCACAGCTTTGGGTTTCAAAAAATGGGGTTTAAAATTCAAAAATATTCTTTTATCTGATTTAAAAAAAAAAACAATACTTTGAATTTTCAAAAGTAAAAAAAATTAAAATTTGAGATTAAAATAAATTCCCAAGAAGGGGAGAATTTACAACGGTACACTGTATACAAAATTTTTCCCAAAAAATTTTCCCAAATTTTTCTTTTAGTGAGTGGGAAAAAAATTTATAATATTTTCAAAGGGGAAAAAAATAAACAAAAACAAAGTTGCCCTAAAATTTTGTATTTTGGAATTTTTTCGATTTGCGTTGGTGCACCCGGTGCCCTAAAATTTTCATAAATTTTTTTTTCAAAATTTTTCTTTCCAAATGATACAAAAAAAAATTTTGCTCAATTCTTGTTGAAAAAAAACATTCCAGCTTAGTGAAAAAATTTATATTATTGAAATATTGCAATCTGCAACTTTTTTGGCCCCCCCGGGAGCAAATCTGAATTTTTATCGGAGGGGAAGGGGGCCCCAGGGTTTAGGGAGTTTTAGAAACTCAAAACGCAACCCTTTTTAGTGCTTTTGCGGGTTTCCCAAACCTTTTATTTTTTAAAAAAAACAAAAAACCCGCGTTTTTTCAAAAGGAGGTGCACTTTTAGAAACCCCCCCCTCCCCTCCTCTTGCAATGGGGGGGCTCAAATTTTTTTTGGGGGAGTCTCCCCCTAAAATAAACCGCCCCCCGAAAAATTTTGGGCCAAAAACCAAAATATGTTTTTTTTTTTACTCCAGTATATATGGCCCCATTTTCTACTCTCACAAAAAATTTTAAACTGTTTTTTTTGACATCCCAATCACAAATAGGTACTTTAAAGGTTCAAAAAATAATTTTAGAGAGTTTATTCAAGTGAAAAATGATTTTTAAAGTTTGTGAAAAAAATGTTTTTAAAGGATGGGGCACCCATAATCAATTTCCATTTTAAAAAATCATTTTAAAAAAATCATTCGATTGGTAAAAAAATAAAAATTACACGAAAAAACCCCCCCCCAAGTACCTTTTTTTCATTACATAATTTCACGTTTGAAAAAAAAAAATAGCAAGAATTTATCGCAAAAAAATTATTTTTTGAAGGATTCCCCACAGAGTTGGGACAATAAAAAAGTAAATTATCCCTCAAAAATCTATAGGGCATTTTTTAAAAAAACGCTTTTTTTGAGCTTCTGACTTCGAAAAATAGGAAAAATCGTATCTGGGTCGAAAAACATTTTTTCTCCTTCCCAGTAATCAACTTTTTTTTCCTGTAAAAAATTTAAGGGTATAAAAAGGGGAAAACTTTTTTAGTTTTTTCAAAAAATAAAAAATATTCATCTTTGTGAAATTTTTTTAAATGAATATAAAATTGGGTAACCTCCCTATTCACCTACAAAAAGATCAACGCACAAAAATTTAGAGAAAGGGGGCTTGCTTTTCCACAAAGCGCAACTTTTGCCTACCCTTTCCCTCTCGTACGGAGGTAAAAAGTGTTGGAAAATTAAAAAAAAAATTGGAAGAGCTAACTCGCCCTGATTTCAAAAGGAAAGCAAACAACATATTTGGGTCAGGATATGTTGCCTGCTCGTTTGAAGGAGGTTCGCATATAAAAACTATATGGGGGGGTTTAAAAGGGGAAAAACCAGAAATTACAAAATTGTATATTAAAAAAGGGGCCCTTGTGAAACTTTTTTTTTTAATTTAGCTTAGGTTCCTTTTAATATACATTTTTTTTTTTGGCTGCTTTTTTCCTTACCCCTTTATATACAGGGGGTTTCAGGGTAAAGTAAGGGATTCCAGGCACTGATAAGCGAACATACTGAGTCTATTAGGTATGTTTGCCTAGCCTCCGAACCGCAGGGGGTGTTTGCAACATTAAAAAAAAAAATTTTTTTTTTATTTAAAATTTTTTTTTGAATGACAAGCTTGCAAAACCAAATAGGAGGATTCGGAATTTGTTCGAGAGAAAAAGAATTTTTTTAATCACGACGGTCTGTTGTTTTTTGTCCTAACAGATCAGGGAAACAAGAGTGAAAAATAAAAAAAAAAACGCTTGAAAAAAGTGTGTCAAAACCTTAAATTTTTCCTCAATTTTGTTGAATATTTCAAAAAAAATTTTTTTTCTCAAATTGCCCCACCCCCCGTTGAATTAATGTTTTAGAAGAAAAATGTTTGCCCTTTTTTTTTGCCGCAACCCCCCGTCTCCCCATTTTACTTGGGATGAAAAAGTTATGCCCTTTTAAAATTTTAAAAATAATTTTTGGAATTTTAAAAAAAAAAATTTTCATTTCTCATTTTTTGAGAAATAACATAATTTTTTCCCCAAGGGAAAAGATAGAGAGAGGGGGTTTTGCGGCGTTAAAAAGAGCGGTTTTTTCCCCTTTCAATATTTCAAAACTTTTCGATTCTGCCCCCCAAAAGTTTTTTGGTTCGCGAATAGGTATTCATAAACTGTTCCCAAAAAAATTACACATCCCTAAAATTTTTTTTTAAAAACTGTCTGAAATAAAAATAATCGAGAAGGTCGGGAAAAGCAGCGACGCTCAAATTTAACTAGCTACTTTTGTATCGAACAAAATTTGGTGGCCGTTTCGAACCCTTTTCTTTAGTACCTAATTAAACTTTTTTCAAAAAAAAATTTTTTAAATTTTTTTAAAATTTTTTGTTAAATTTAAATTAAAAAAAATTGTTCTGAGGGCTCATCAATGAAGTGGATTTTTTAAAAAAAGAAATTATTCTTTTTTCAACCCCGAAAAACCCCGTTTTCTACCCTTAAACTTCGATAAAAAATTTTTGCCCATTTAAATTCTAAAAAAATAATTAAAAAGGAAGTATTTTTTTAAAACCCCTTTAATTTTTTTCAAAAAATTTAAATGGGCATAACTTTTCATCAAACGAAAGGAAGATGGAGGGGAGGGGGTTTTCCCCCCCTTAAAAAGAGAAAAACATTTTTCTTCTAAAAACATTAAATTTAAATTTCGAGGGGTAAAAGAGAAAAAAATTTTTTTGAATAATTCCCCCAAAATTTTGATGGAAATTAAAAGGTTTTGACACCCCATTTTTCAAGTGTTTTTCTTTTTAAATTTTTATCAGCTGCTTGTTCCCCTTTGATCTTTTTAAGGAAAAAATTTTTTCCCTCTCAAAACAAATTCCGAATCTTTTACCTTTTTTGGTTTGCAAGCTATGCTCTTTCAAAAAAAAAATTTTAAAATTAAAATTTTTTTTTTTTTTAAATTTTGGGCAAAATCACCCCTCGGTTGGGGAGGCTAGGAAAACACCTCTAGCCCAGAAATGTGTCGCTGAGTCACAGCCGGGGAACCCCTTATTTTAAACCCTGAAACACCCTTGAAAAAACCAAAATAGGGGATAACCCCCTAAAAAGGAAAAAAAGGTAATGTAAAATTTTTAAAATTTCAAAAATTTCTTTAAACCCAATTTTTTTTTTTTTTTCCTTTTTTGCACCCCGGGGTTTTTAGACACAAGGTCTATTCAGGCCATTTACAGTAGAACATGGTATACACTAAAAACCCCGAATTGTCAAAAAAAACCGGAGTATGATTTAACCTGCGGTAAAAATTTTTCCTAGACCCTTAAAAATTTTTACTTTATTGGTGAACTGTTAGGGGAGAGGGGCAGGGGGAAAGGGGGGCCCCATTGCCTTTGGGTTTTGAGTAGAATTTCATGGAACGTATTTACATGAGGGGGGTGGGGATCAAATTGTTTTGTAAAACTTTTTTTTTGACAGGGGGCACGCCCATAAGCATATTCCATCCAGAAAAATGTAAGAGGGGCGGAAAAATCGGAAAAAAAAAGGGAGGCATTTTAAAATTCAATAAACAAAAATGAAAAAAAACCGGAACCATTAAAATTTAGTAATATTCCACCTTTTTAAATCAGTGAAAAAAATTTTAACCCGAAAACCCCGGGTGTTTTTTCACTGTTTCTTCCGTCCACAAAATTTAATTTTTTGGGGCAAAGGGGAATTGAAGGGAAAAATCAGCAATTTTTGATTTAAGAATCACAGGGAAATTTCAAAAATTTCAAAAAAAAAAAAAAATTTTTATTGCTTTTCAGATTGGGGGAGAAATACTTTTTTTATTCAAGAAATGGATGGACTAAAATATTTGAAAAAAATTGTTTGAGAAGCGAAAAAAGGGGGCTTCTTTTTGACTTTTTTATAAAGAGAACTCTCTTTCCGAGTTAAGGAGAGGGCTCGAGCTGAGCCCCCCCCTCGGGTGCGCCTTAAGTAAATATTTTTTTTGGGTTGGGAATCATTCTGAAAAATTTTTCGGGAAAACAGGGTATAAAACTTTTTTGAAAATTTTTTCTAAATTTTAAAAAACATTAAGAAAAATCAATTTAAACATTCCGAAAATTTTTTAACACTTTGTCAGTTTTCCCCAAAAAAAAATTGATATGAGAAAAAAAGGGCCCAACAAAAAAATTTCATTACCCCGTTCGTCAATATTTTTTTCAATTTTAACAAAATGCCTTATGTCAGTGGTATTGGTATCCAAAATTTGATCTTCAAAAAAATTTTTCTTTTTCCCAAAATTTTTAACGTCGTTTTCTTTGACTTTACCCCCATCCCTTTTCCCTTTTCAATAATATTCAATTCTGAAAAAAATAATATATGTAAATGGGGTTTGTAGTAAAATTTTTGACTTTTTTTTTTTTTTAAAAATTTCCCGGGCGAAGAAGAAAAACCAAAAAAATCGTTTTTTTTTTTTTCTTTTTTTTTTAAAACTCAAAACATTCCGGGAAAAAATGTGACTCTTTTGGGGGTTGCATTATTCATTATTTGCCTTCCCCTTTTGTTTGGCCATTTTTTGAAAATAGAAATTTAAAATTTTTTTCAAAAAATTTTTCAGTAACAAAAACATTTTGAACCAAAAATTAATTTTTGAAGAGAAGCAAAAAGGAAAATTTTTCCCTCTTTCCCCACTCATTTTAAAATTTTTTTTTCTGGGTTACCCCTAAAATTAAATGATGGAAAAAAAGGGGTTAAAAAAGTTTTTTTTTGGCCCTCGAACAAATAAATGTTTTTCTAAAAATTGGGAAATTGAAAAAAAAAAATTTTTTTTGAAAGGGGGAAAACAAAAAAACACAAACGCTTTTAAATTTCGTGCTGAATATCCATTTTTCTTTAAAAAAGGGCCCCAAACCAAATTTTTACTTTCCCTTTATTAAAATGGCGTTCATTACTAAAATTTTTTTTAAAATTTCCCCCCGGAAAATGGAAATGACATTTAAAAACATAACTAGGGTAAGAAAAAAAAAAAGGAGGTAAATGTGAAAAAATCAGTAAAGGGATCTCATATTGAAAATACATTTTTAAATTTTGAAATTTTTTTACACAACTCATAACCGAAACCCAAAAATTTGGGTTTAAGGGGAGGGGGGGGTAAAAATTCAATGAAAAAATTGTGTTACCTAATTTTTTTACGGGGTTTTTTCGGTACCGAGATTTTTTGATACTTTGAAATTTGTAAAATCACTTAAACAAAAAAAATTAAAAAATTTCGGAATCTTTGGGAAAAATTTCGGGTTTTTTTAAAATAAAATAAAATAACTAAAAAACAGATAATCTGCGTTTTTCCCTCTGATTTTTCCCAGCCAAAATTTTTTGGTTTTTTTTTAAACCCAAATGGGAAAAATTAAACTAAAAAAATCTTTGGTTTTTGAAAAAAAACAGTAAAAATTTAAACTGTTTTTCCCAATGAAATTGTTCACTGATTTCAAACAGGAAAAATTTTCATAAATTTCTTGTGATTCGGGTTTTGGAAAAAGTAAGTGAGGTTCTTTAAACTGGGGGGCGAAAATTTTTTAAAAGCGTTTTTAAAAAAGCAAAAAAAACACTTTTTGTGCCCAACAGAATTTTTAAAAAATTTTAATATAGAAATAGAATTTGTGATAAAAAATCAAAAACCCCAAAAAAAAATCTCCAGGCTGGATAACTAAGTAAAAACCCTTTTAAAATGGGGGGGGGGGGTTAGGGGAAAAATATTCATATTCTTTTCAACAAAATTCTTTTTGAAAAAAAAAACCCCCAAATTTTTGGGAAAAAATTTGAAAAATTTTTTGGTTTTCAAAAAGGAAATAGCCACAAAATTGAAAAAATTTTAGGCAAAGGTTTTAGAAAAAATTGGGGCCCCCAATGAAACATTTCATGTAAAACCCTTTTTTGAAAAGGGAAAAGAATATAAAAAAAGACATACAATTAGCGTTTTTAGATTTCACAAAAAACCTTTATTCATTAAAACATTGTTTCCTTTTTGAAAACAGTTTTTAACAGGGTTTTACCAAAAAACTATGTGAAAATCATTTTCAATTTTTTCAAAATCTATGGGGTTTGAGTAAAAAACACAGAGGCCAAGGGGACTACTTCAAAAAAAAAAAAGGGGTAAAACAGGGGGACTCCAAATCTTCTCTTTTTCCCAGAGGAAAAAATTTAGGAACCCAAATTTTCGAAAAAATGGGGTTAAAAAATTTAAAGGGGAAACACTTTAATGATCTCAAAATTTTTAGAAAGATATTTTCCCCAATTTTAAAAATACTTACCCCAACTAAAAAATTTTGCTTACAGAGGGAGGGACAGGTACAGGAAAAAAACAAGATGGCAAGCCTTTTTATGAATTTTTAAAAAAAAACCAAAGTAATTTTTAAAATTTCCCAATCAAAATAATATTCAAATTAAAATACCCCCAAATTGGGAAATTTTTCGAAAAAATAATATAAATTAGGGCAGCTATTAACATGGAATAACTGGATGGATAGAGAAATAAATAGAAGAATTACACTAGCTTGGAACAAATTCTGGTCTCTGAAGTTTATTTTTAAGGAGAACTTTAACAATAAGCATAAAAGCGAACAATTTTAAAGTCATACGCTGTAATCGCGACCTTGACCCTTCTGGTTTCCCATACATGGGCACTGTCTAAACAGTAGAAAATAAAAAAATAAAGTAACCCAAACGCCAATGGAAAGATCGAAGTTTGAAAAAAAAAAAAAAGTGATAAAATCCCGACATACAAGATCAAAAAAATACAAAACATAATTTAAATTCACTTTTTGTAGCCAGAAGAGGAAAAAATTGGGATTGGGGCTTGGCCATGTTTCCAGAATGAGAGGATAACCGTTGGACATATAATGGTGACAAATTGGTTTCTACGAGAGGGTAGGTGTCCTGGAAGACAAAAAACATGGTGGCAGGATGACATCGTAAAGTTTATCTCGAACCCCCTTATACCACCACATCGCTGATAACAGGTTAGAATGGGTGAGGTTGAGGGAAAGCTACGCTCGTAATTCGGGCTTCGGTTAATTCAGTAATAGGTATTTTCAAACACCACAGTTGTTATTTATCGAATAAAGCTTATGAAATGAAATGAAATGAAATGATAAAAGATCACTTCAGCCAACTTAAGAAAGGGGCTCGAGCCCCTGAGCACCTCCCTTGGACGCGCTTCTGCGCAACATTGAAACTTTTCAAGAATTTTTTAACCTCGGGAATGATCAAGGAGAAGTACTGAGATACTTAAATGTAAATGAATTTATTACGAGTTGCAAAATATGGATTTGAATAGTAGTAACCATTTTTTTCACAAAGGCCCGCATCTGAAGTAATTCACTCTCTCAATTACACAAGTCCACAAAAAAAAAAGTTCTGTGTTTCAGTTCTGATGGCCAAATTCTGATTCTAGACATCAAAATACACCAATATGCTCATTCGTGGCTTCCAAAGTTTGCATGGGGGGGGATGGAGGGACCAAAAATGTGATTTTTCAAAAGCAATACATACAAATTTGAGAAAAATTTGAAAAAAAAATTTTTTGATCCAACCTTATAAAAAATTTTACGCTGAATCGAATGCCACAAACCGCAGACCTCTATCTCTTTTAGAAAAAAAGTTACGGTTAAAACTTTCCTAAATTATGTGAAAAAGTCGAATTTGGACAAAAAAATTATTTTTCCCTTCATTAGATACATAATAGCAACCCTTTCGCAATCGGAACCTAAACACAAAAATCGTGTTGACTTGTGTTATAAATCAGTGAAAATTATCGAAAATCACTAAAAAAAAAAACAGTCCGAATTGCAGCACAGGAGAAAATCAGTAAACATTTTTTTACTGAAAACAAATTAGTGAGAAAAATTAGTGAAAAAATTCACCGAAAAATGAGTGAAATTCATGAAATTTGCTGAAAAAAAATCAGTGAATTTCGCTGTTTTATTTTTCCTGTGCTGCAATTCCGACTAATTTATGCAGTGACTATTCACTAATTAAGAATGGAGAGAGTACTCAGAGAAATTCAATTTTGATGCATATGAAAAATTCACCAACTTCATACAAAAAGCATCATAGACCCACGCAAGGGGAGGGTTCAGGGGACTCGAGCACCCCCCCCCCTTAAGCTCGTCAAGGAAATTTTTCATCATGAAAATGTCAGAAACAAATGTATTTATTGCTTTCCAAACATGATTTTTCAAAAAAAATTGAGAATCCGTTTTCTCAAATGAACATATTATTCTCCGAATCTGAATCAAATTTTGTAAAAATTTTCGTGCCTTTTTGAATCAGTGAAATGAATTCTACTGAAATCAGTAATTTTTTTCACCGATTTTTTAGTCAATATGTATTATACTGATCTCAGTCAATTCTCAATTTGTCAGAAAAAAACGATAATTTTTGGAGAAAATATCAATGAGAAATCGTTGATTTGAGTGTAATTTATTTCACTGATTAAAGAAGGCAGAATTTCACCTCAATTTGATTAATTCAAATTTAGAGAGTACCTCAGCGCATTGATCGTTTTGTTTCAAAATTCTCAAAATTTTCAATTTTTTTCACGGACTAATACTTGTATTATCCGCATATTGAAATGTTTCTGAGTAAGATTACTGAATTTTTCAATCAATTTTGACCTTCCCCATTTTTATCCAATCGGGCCCTTCCTTTAACATAATTTCTGTTACGCTTATGTTTTTTTTTTACATTTTAAAATTATTGTGAAATTGTGAAAAAGAATTAAATTACTTACTCTGTAGTCAAAAGGCGAATTATCCCCGATCATGGAAATTCAAAACGCAAATTTTTTTGAATAGAAAATTTTCCTTTTTTATAGCATCAAGTTCATACGATACAACATACAATATGGGGAATATCGACTCCCTTTCCAATCCATGAGTTCTAAAAAATGAATACCAGGCCTCATAGAAAATCAAAAATCGAGATACTATCAACATATAATATCACGAAATCTCCACCCGGAGCAAACCCCACCAATCACCTTTTTCTTTCCAATTCCAAAATAAACGTCGAATAAACTGAATAAAAAATAAAACTCGGTCAATATCTTCTCTCAGCTCGCTATCGAAATAATTCACACAGACAATCAATTCACCTTTAAAACGTTATCTGGCCGGATTTTACAGCACAATTAAAACTTCCAACTTTTGTATTTTTAAAACGCAGGAAACACTTGGGGCTGTAGCCATACCGCGTATTTTACGAACGCCCGGTAAAATTTTAATTATCATTGGCGTCCTTTATTGGACTCGGAAACGTGTAAACCGCCATTATTTTATTTATTCGCAACCAATTTTACGTACTAAAAGGGTGATAAATTTTTCAAAACGAAATTCCAACTGTGACACAACCGAGTGAATTTTTCCGAGGCACGTTTTCCTTCATATATCTTCGGGCAATCACCTCGGTCGAACCAGAGATACGGAGCGGAATCGACCGGAGTGATTCGGAAATGAAAGACGATTTTGTCAACATTGCGGTATGCGCGAATGTTTTAAAAAATTTCATCAAATACGAATTTCCTTTCGCATCATTAATTGAGCACGTCACTTTGGTCATTATAGAAAAAGCACGTATGTGTGCTGCATGTACACGCGTTGGCATGCCAGAAAAAGATTTTTTCCGTTCACGGACCCGTGAAAAAAACGCATTAAATTTTCGCATTCCGGTGTAAAGGCGAATACTTATATACGTTTAAGGGGTGAAAATATGTACCGTAAGAATATACCGAAACAGTAACAGTATTTCGTATCTGCGGTAAATTAAAACGAACCTCTTTCAATTTTTCAGGCGCCCGAAAAAAACTACCTTTTAATTGTGGACTTTACTATTGGACGTTATGTCTGACCTATTGGCCAAACGTATTCGAGAATAGTATACAGATGAATAATTTATACGTGGACGCTGATCATATATGATGCACATGTTTTCGGCACTATTTTTTCTGTTTATTTTCGGTTTTTTTTTTCGTTGTTTTATCGTTTTGTATATTTTGCACAAATCACTGTTAATGAAAAAACTTTTTCTCGTTCTTTTACCCTAATTTCAGTTTCTTGTGTAAATATTTATTTTAATAACACATTTGTCGGCACCAATTGAAACGCACGTTATAGAATGTATCTATTTAATTTTCCTCTTTATCGGTGTTTTTTTTTTTTTTGTGAAATATATCTACCTACCTATTATGAAAAAAAAAGTGTTACATAACGAAACTATTTAGTTTTTAAGAATTATAAATTGTTTGTATATTTTGGAATTTTAAATAAACGATTTTAGATCGGAGTTGTGAAAACATCATTTTTTACCGTCTTTTAATTTTCAAGGTCAATCTTTGTTGAACAGCAGTGGAGTGTGTTAAGTAGGTGGATATGCCATTCAATCCAGGCAAATACGTTTCGAAAGTTCAAACCTTCTCATAACTAAAGAAAAAAGCAGGAAGAACTGCATAAGTAACGCAGAGTAGAAGAGAAAAAATATGGAGTTTTTTGGTTGAATATTTAAATTTTAAAATATTCTAGTGATGCATATCTTATAAATTATCGAAATATGGACTGAAGTTTGACCTCTTTTCCTTAGCTCTTCACCGCGATCATAATAAAAATTTTTTTTGGGTATACAAAAACACACATGTTGGGGTGTCTTAGTGTAGGCAATTAGGCAAAAACACATTTCTGGCGAGCAAAGATTTATTGCGGGAAAACTGTCAACTGAGTAACCCCTAAGAGTTACCACCCTCAGACCCCTTGCTACTTTTTTTAATGGGGATCCACCCCCAAAAAATAGTTTTTTGCTTCTATCTCCTTTGGATTTGATTTTGCGGTAAATATAGCTCAGTATTTTTTGTTTTACAGTCAATTTCCAATATTTTTTGTATGAAAATTTTTTTTGTACGACCATTAGCAGAGGCGATAGAGAGTCTTGAAAGAAAAGGGCTATGGAAAAAAATGTGATAATATGTATAAAATCGTTCTAAACTGTGTGTTTCGGCCATGAAAATAGGATGGTATTATATAAATTTGTGGTATTAATACCCACTTGACCCCTCCCTTTCCTATGTGCCCACCCCACCTTACCCATTTGTTTTTATTTAGCAGTGGCAATATGATGGAGGGGTGAAGTGGGGTGGACTCGTAGGAGGGGGGAGGGTCGAAATACATCTTTGAACCTATTCCCCCTTATACGTGTCCACCCCACCTCATCCCTCCATTATATTGCCACTGCTAAATAAAAACAAATGGGTAAGGTGGGGTGGGCACATGGGAAGGGGAGGGGGTGAAGTGAGTATAAATACCACAAATTTACGTAATACTATTTTCATGGTCGATACACACAGTTTAGAACGATTTTATACCTATCCTCACGTTTTCAAATGATAGCATATTTTCCAAAACCCCCTTCCTTCAGGACTCTCTTTCTCCTCCGCTGATGGTCGGGTACAAAAAAAATGTGTACAAAACATATTGGAAATTGAATGTAGAATAAAGAAGTACTGAACTATTTTTACCGAAAGATTAAATCCAAATGAGATAAAAGGCTCATTCTATATCAACTCGTCCAGGTTTTGACCTTGGGTCTTCCTTTTTTTTACAAGTTCTCCTCGATAGCCTAATGAAGGAATCACCGTCATTCCGATCCTAATCTTTCAGGGAGGCGGGGGCTGGCCTTTGTAATTTTCGTATAAATCTCTTCATGCGGTTTTGTAGAGAATTGAAAGGAGATTCAAAATTAATAATCACTTTTTGAAAAGTTCAAAGTTGAGCTTTTGTGATGGAAGCTCAACTTTCATGATAAGTACAAAAAATGAAGGGCCCATTAAAAAATCTGAAAAAATTACAATGAAGAGAACTTTTTATGTATTTCTCAACTAATTAAATTTTCAAGATGGGATTCTCAAATACCCCTGGGGGAGACCACAAGGGTCCTAAATTTTTGTAAAAATTCAAAAAAAAGTAAAAGTGGAAGTAATATATCGATTTCTCTACTAATTCGACAGGCGCTGAATTCGAATATGTGCTTAGTTTTTTTTATTCGAACAAACCTCTGAAACCCCCCCCCCCCCTATCAGCTTCCTAATGATGTCAAAATTTAAAAAAAATGAAAAATAACGTATAACGTGTCGTTTGGTGGGTTTTGGAGGACGCTGAGTTCGAATATTTGCTCATTTTTGGGATTCGACTCTGTAGTGCGCCCCTAGCCCTCGATTTGAAAAAACACATTGATTTTTTAAATTATTTAGTAATTTTGGAGTCAGTGTGGGGAACGAAGGAGGCGGATCGAGAAAGTAAGTTGATAATCGAGCTCAGCACCATCGAATTAGTAGAAATCGATATGACACATGCTATTTCCATTTTTTTGCATGTGTTTTTTCAAAATTAAAGGCTAGAGGGCGCACTAAAGGGTCGAATCCCAAAAATAAGCAAATATTCAACTCACTCGCGCCCGCAAAAACCCAACAATCGCACGTCATACGTAATTTTTCATTTTTTTGAATTTTGACCTCATTAGGGGCTGATAGGGGGGTTCAGAGGGTCACAATGAAAAACTAACCACTTATTTGAATTCAGCGCTTTCGAATTAGTAAAATCGATATATCTTACTTCACTTTTTCCATTTTTTTTTGAATTTTAACCAAATTTAGGACCCCTTTGCTTCCAGGAGGTATTGAGATCCCACATCTTGAAAGTAGTTTGTTGAAAAATAGCATGAATAGTTCTCTTCATAGTAATTTTTTTCAGATTTTGTAATGAGGCCCTTCATCTTTTTTACTTATCATGAAGTTGAGCTTCCATCACAAAAGCTCAACTTTGAATTTTTCAAAAAGTGATTATCAATTTCGAATCTCCTTTCAATTCTCTACAAACCGCATGAAGAGATTTATCTTAACCCCAGGCTAATCTCGAGATATGCTCCTTCAAAGTCGAGCCATTTCGCAAGAAATCCCAATTATACGAAATTACAAGGGCCACCCCCCGCCTTCCTGAAGATTAAGATCGAATGACGGTGATTCCTTCATTAGACCATCGAGGAAAACTCGTAAAAAAAATTGAGCGAAATCGGAAGGCCCAAAGGTCAAAACCTGGTCAAGTTTTGACATAGAATGAGCCAGAAGCGAAAAACTGTTTTTTAGGGGAGTGGAACCCCATAAAAAAATTACCAACGGGGTCCTGGGGGTGGTAACTCTTAGGGGTTACTCAGGGGACCTCTCTCGACAGTATTCCGCAATGAAAACTTTGCTGGCCAGAAATGTTGCAAAACACCGCAAAATTTCTCAACTTACCCTCCCCCTCTACCCTCCCCAAATGAAATAAGAAATGAGATAGAAATGCGCCATTAAACATATTCAGATATCTCTTTTTTTTTTCTTATGGAAGCAAGAGCTAAATTTTTTCGGAATCAAAAAATAGTTGCAACAAAAGCATTTTTTTTTTGTAAAAATTTCAAATTTTTTTGAATAGGTACCTATTTACAAGTCTTAACACTTTCAAAATCTTTAGAAACGAACTAAAATCTTGTAATCTGCTTTCTATCTGGAAAGACTTAAATAATTCATTTGTGGCTTCTTTCCTTTCAAGAGAGAGACGACATAGAAAGGTAGCTATTTTATGAAAAAAAAAAAAAAAAGCTCACCAATTATGAATACGCGCTCCTGTAATCGATACTAGTGATTGGAAGAACGTGATACTGATGGGCATGGGCCGTTGATCGATGAATTGGGAAAATTCCTCGTAGATTTGGATTACTTCGAAGTTGATTTGGAAGAAAGCTGCATGCCAAGATATTCCTTTTTGGAGTTTGAAATGAGAAGTAGGTAAGTAAACTTTAATTTTCCTAAACTCATTATTTACAAGGGAGGGGAATAAAAACAACGGAATTAGAGATCTGCATCACATTTAATTTGTGCTCGCTATGAATCCGGGTTGTGTCGAATACCGTTTCGGATTTGATTACAAATCATTGAAATGGTTCGTGGTTCGTAATTTTGAAATTATTTTTGAATCGTTTTAATGATATTCGGACATTTTTTCAAGTGAATTTTTTCGAATATTTCGCAAATAAAATGTACTAAAGCAGCACACAAAAAAAACACTTTCGGTTCAGATACAGGTTTTCACACACAATATTTTTCTCAACGAAAAATTTCAGTTTTCAAGACCAAAACTTAGCAATTTTTTATAACAAATTTTTTCAAATTTTCTGGTACTTTTTGTGTTTTTAAAGTTTATTTTGGCGAAATATTCGAAAATTTACGCAAAAAATGTGCGAATGTCGAAGAAACAAAAAATTTCAAAAATTAAACGAATCGAAATTTTGAATCACGAATAACAAATCATTTTTCCTGTCAGAAGACTCGAATCATTTTTCGTATCATGAAACAAAGGACTCGAATTGTGGATCGAATCAAAAATATACGCACAAAACTGCTATAAATTCAAAGGAAACGATTTCTCCTCTCAATTCGTGTAAATTTATTCGCAACAGTAGGTACTCAAAGATAGTTTTTTCAAGAGAGACAACTATGAGACAACATAGAAAAGTAGGTAACATGTTTGTGAGAAAAAAAGCTTACCATAACACAGGACACAGGTCGACATGGAAAATGCTGTTTGAAGTATAATGGGCGATTTTTGGATAGTATTTTTTCGCGCGCTGGATCAAGAGAAAAATAGTTGAAAAATTTCATCACCCAAGGATTTTTCACAATTTAAATTTTTCATTCAACGGTTTTTCTACTTTTTTTTGATAACTTTTGACCTTAAAGTGGATTTTCTTGAGAAAAGGTAAAAAGGGTTCTAAACAAAAAAAATGAATTAAACATAAATTGTAGAAGCGTCAAATTTCATATCTGTAAAGCTCAATTAATTTTTTCTTAGGAGCTTAGCTTTCGAGATATAATTGTAGCTCAAAGTTCAAAGTTCAACTTTTTTTAAAAAAAAAATTTTCAAATATCTCAAGAAACGAATCCTCTTAAGAAAAAACTAATTGGGCTCTACAGAAAGGAAATTTTACGCTTTACAATTTTAGGTTCTATTCATTATTTTTTGTAGGACCCTTTCTTTCGCCAGAAAATAAGACTTTAATGATCAAGATTTTACATGAAAAAATGTAAAACCAATTTCCCAAGAAAATATTCCAATTATAAAAAATCCTGAGACGATGGGGTTAAACTGAAATCATATTTGAAACTCTGCACTAAAAAGTAGTTCAGAAACAGCCAATCAGAATCAGCGCAAAATGGGAAATTGGTGAAAATGCGGTTCATTACAAAAAATCGATTTTCTGACAAAAATGACGTAGAACATAAATTATAGAGCGTAAAATTTCCTAATCTGTTGAGTCAATTAGTTTTTTCTTAGAAGGCTTAGTTTTTGAGATATTTTTAATTTTTTTAAAAAAAAGTTAAACTTTGAACTTTGATCTAAAATATCTCGAAAGCTAAGCCTCCTAAGAAAAAATTAATTGGGCTTTACAGCTATGAAATTTGACGCTCTACAATTTATGTTTCATTCATTTTTTTTTTTGTAGAATCCTTCCTTTTCTCAGAAAATCGACTTGTAGTGTCAATAGTTATCAAAAAAAGTAGAAACCCCGTGTAACGAAAAATTTAAATTGGGAAAAATCCTTGGGCGATGGAATTTTTTCACTGCCTTTTTCGTGATCAGCGTAAAATAGTATATTACAATACAAGCAACGGAAATTCTCACGACCGATGCTTGCATTGTAAGATATCGTTCACCAATGCAATAACGAAACGAAAACGAATGTGGAATGTACCAAATGAGTAAGGTAAGGTAAGGTAAGGTATATTTTCGAAAAGTATCATCTCCTATGCCATTAGGCGAACGGAGTAAGTAAGTAACCTTTAATTTTCTTAAACTCATTATTACAAATGAGAGAAATTTAAATTTGGATTAAATCTCCGTCTTCACATTGACTCTGTCCTCGCATAAATCATCAAGGTTGTGGCTGAATACCGTTCATTTGATTAGAATCACGAATCGCGAATCTTTTTACCACAAGGAAAAGGATTACAATATGGTTTCGATTCTCTAACATTCGACGGGTTTTAAAAACGTAAATTTTCGGATAGTCCTCTTAATAAATGTATAACCACACAAAAAACACAGCTTTTTGGTTGAGAAACAGGATTTGTTACCGGTACAAAAACTGTCATCATTCACAAAAAAAATTTCAAACAAAATTTCAGAATTCAAGGCAGAATTTAGCAATTTTTTTTTCTAAAACAAATTTTTTTAAACTGGCATCTTTTGTGTTTTAACTTGGCCGTGCAACAAAATAACCCGAAAATTTACGCCAAAAATGGGCGAATGTCAAAGAAACAAAAAAAAAGTTTCAAAAAATTAATGATATAAAATCACGGAATCATTTCCTGTCAGAAACTCGAATCATTTTTCGAATCATAGAATAAGTAATTTTCGAATTCAAATTATTCGAAAACGTAAACCCAACCCTGCGATAAAATTCAAAAGAACGATTTCTCCTCTCAATTCGCACAATTTTAATTCGTAACACTATG
The DNA here is from genome assembly GCA_033439095.1 of Pseudococcus viburni. Lineage (NCBI taxonomy): Eukaryota > Metazoa > Arthropoda > Insecta > Hemiptera > Pseudococcidae > Pseudococcus > Pseudococcus viburni. The sequence continues at coordinate 25,163 of JAVBJF010000911.1, forward strand.
CAATGACATTCCCATACCTAATTAAATTTCGCCACACAAGAGCCTATTCTCAGCCAGGCCGGGGGGGGGGTTCGAAGAGAAAAAAGGGTCTCTCTCACACTGGGAAAGAGAGGGGGCTTCAAAATCCAAATTTTCAATTTTTGAGTTCCAATACTGCGCAAAAGAAGGAGCGGCTGTGATAAAAAAAATTAGTAGGTATTTTCGAACATAATTATTTTTTATAAATTCCAAGACAAAATTTCAAAATTGATTGAAATCGATTTCAGAGATTCTTCAGTACGACCCTTGCAATCAAAAAGCCAAATTTTTTGCTAAAATCAATATTTCAGGTAATTATAGTTTTTTACTTTCTCCTAATTACAATTCACATTCATCTATGAAGAAAAAATAAAACCGTTATAACTGGCGATTTTCTCGAAAAATTGTGATTTTTGATCTACACATTTGTTAAAAATCCTTGAAATTTGGTTTTAATAACTTTTAAATTTTTGTTAAAAATTGAATTTTCGACAATTCTTAAAATCGATTTTGAATTTTTCAAATATAATTTTTCTACTCGCCCTAGCCCGCGTTCTTTGCGCAGTACTGGAACTCAAATATCAAAAATATATCCAAAATTTGGTTTTCGCCCACCTTATTCAGAACTAAACTTTAAAACAATTCAAAAACCAAATCTAATCTACGAATGTACTCGTGTGACTCTACGAGCTGACCAAAATTTTTTTTGTTTGAGAGGGCCTCGGCGTTCGCGTAAATACAGCATGTATTTTTTTTCAGAGTGCTACCGATTTTTCAAATCAAATTTCGCGACTTTTTCGCGACCTTTTTCTAAAAGTATCTAGTATCTACCTTTTCAATTTGCCCCCCCCCCCCCCCCAAGGAAAATCAAGGAATCAATTTATTCATAAAAAATTTCATACAAGGAATGAAAAACGTCTTTAAAATTTGCAAAAAAAAGGCGATTTTTTCACAAAAAATTTTTCTAAAAGTGAATTATTTTATGGTAAAGAAGAGAAATAGTTTACTGCCCGAGTGAAGCGAGGGTAAATTTTTACGAAAAATCATTTTTAGAACGGATCAAATTGTTAATGATTATTGAGCATTTACCTAATAACGTATTTTAACACAATGGAAAGCTGGCATAACTGACTGATATAGTTTTTGCAGAATGAAGTGATTTATTTGGTCCTAGGCGAAGCGAGGGCGAAATTTTTTTCGAAAAAATTTTTTAAAAAACAGCAAAAGAGACATATTTCCAAAAATTATTTCTCCTTCTGAATTTTTAAAAAAATTCCTTTAAAATTCCAAATTCTCCATTTTTTTTAGTTTTCTAGAGAATGACACTTTGTTCCCCCTTTTGAACATTCCCCAATCGTGATCCTACTTAGCTCCCACAAGAGCATCTTTTTCCGCTTCAAAATTTCAAGTTGTTTGAAATTTAGGTAGAAGGGGAAGAAGATTTGTTAAATTTAAAGAATAGGGTTGGGCGAAGCAAGGGGCGAAGCGAGGGCGAAGCGAGGGCGAAGCAAGGGCGAAAATTTTTAAAAAAATGTTTAAAAGATGGTTAAATTTTTTTACTTTTTCTGTTTTGTAAAAGGGGCCGAAAAAAATTGAAGTAATTTTGGAAAAAAGTCGCGACTATTTGATGGATTTTGGGGTCAATTTTCGCGACTTTTTTTTTCGCGACCGGTAGACACCTGTTTTTAGTCATAAGGGGCCTTCGCCCCGAGGCGGTTCGAACACAAAATTTTTGGAGAGAAATAAGGTTCATAAACGCAAATTGCCGCTAAAAATTTAAAAATATCAATCCCTACTCATGCCTAAAATTTTTATCTCTGTATTGCGTTTGTACGTATTTGAAAAAAACCTATGATATTGTTTTTTAGTTCAAGTTCCGCGAAGCGAGGGAAAATTTTTCAAAAAAAAATTACGATGTACCTACTTATTAAAAAATGATAGTTGAATGTGAATATGAGAGGAAGTGAATTTTGGCCCGAGCGAAGCGAGGCCGAAAAAAATTTTGAAGACCAAATTCTAAGGTGCAATAAAACAATGTTTTTTACATTACCCAATAAACTTGAATAAAAAAATCGGCCAACATTTCATTTTTAAAATCGTTAAGAATAAAAATACTGATCGGGGCCGAGCGAGCGAGCCCAAAACTTAAAAAAATTTGATTTCCAACCTCGAAAATGAGTTTTTAAGAGAAAAAAATTATAAAATTGTTGCAAAAATTTTAAAGGAAAACTAACGAAAAAATACTTTTGTAATAAATTGGTTTTTATTTAAAAATTAGGGAAGGAAAAATTCAATACGAGCCGACCCAGCGAAGCCGAAGTTTTTTTGAAAAATTTTGATTTGAGGAAAAGTAAATCCATTTAAAAATTACCGAAAGGCCACAATTTTCCGTTCCATTCGTAAATAATTCAAATTCTTTTTCATTTTTATAATAAAAAAATTGAGTTATTTTCATCACTTAGCTAAAAAATTCCCTCAAACATTTTTTGAATTTGCCAAAATTTTTTCAAATTTTGCCAAATTACCTGAATTTCCGAAATTTTGGCCGACAGGAAACCGGCTGTGGGGGAATTACTTCCCCCATTCACGCCGCCCCTGGCCTTCGCGCGGCCTTTACCGAGCTCCCAAAAAACTCGATCCTGGGGAAACACCCCTTTTCCCCCTCACTGCAACAGGCTGGTTGTTCCACACAATGAAACACTTTCCACAAAACGTAACACCCACCTCATCGCATTTCCCTCACACGTGAAATATGTACCAAACCGACGACGCAGCGCTAACGCTCGAATCCACATCGACCTGTCTTCGTCTCAATAAAAACTGATCGCCACAAAAATTTCAAATTAAAATGGGGGCGAACCCGGGGGGCCCACCCTTCCTTCGCCATCGCAAACACTCAACTATGTCAAAAACAAACGGCAATGTCGATCCGAAAAAATTCTCCGAGTTTTACATAGTCAATATCTCGATACCCTATAAAACCCACAAGTGGTCCATAACTAAAATATTTTCGACTCATCCACACAACTTAAAGGGATATTTTTAAACGTCGCAGGACTCCGGGTGGTGAAAAAATCCGTTTTTGAAAAATTCAACACCGCGTATGGGGTTAATTTTAAATTTAAATCGACGTAATTTTCCGCGTCGATACATAGCGATCTTGTCGCATTAGGGGAAAGTGCCCCTTAAAGCGATACTTTTTTTCGGCATTTTACTTTATAAATATCTATCAAACCCAATAAAAATCAACCACACCGTGGCAAAACCCCGTAGCACCTATAAAGGAACCCTCATGTGTTAAAATACCGCATAACAAATATTTACCAAAATAAGATCTACGTGTAAATATAAGTGGAAAAAAATTTTTCCCCGAGGGTTTTTTTCCCCTGGGTTTGGGGGCGAACCCCCGTAAAATCTTGGAAACAATTCTACGTCAATAAACGAAAAAGAAAGGGTACGGGCGAGCTCTCGGGATAAATTATTTTACGTGGGGGCCACAAATTCAAAAGGGCAGGGGTTTACTTAAGGCTAAAGCTCGACGGACAAATTTTATGAATTTTGTCACCGCTCCCGACCTAGGAGTTAACGATGTTTATGGATAATGGTGCGAGCCTGGGGCAGGAGGGGGCGAATGCAGAGCAGCAGATTTTACGCAAGGACGCGGCCATCCGCAGACGAGCTAAATTTACATCAAAAATTAAACGTATACGCAATACTGTCGCGTTTTGTACTTCTGGTAATTGCTTAAAACTTTGGACGTATGTGCATTTCTCATAAAATAATATTATATTTTATAAACGCGTAGAGAAAGACGACCTTCCGCATATACTTACATCGAGGTGATTACCGAGGTCTCTAGGCGCGAAAAATAATTACCGTGAAAAGGGCCATCTTTTGTAATGGTGTATATTTATTATCTTGTAACTAATCCACTCTTTTAATGGATGCTATTTACTAGTCGATGTACAGAATTTTTAATGGGTAACTTTACAACGAGTATTCGTTTATGCGAATACATCCCCTATAATGAGAGACCAAAGAACGTGGTTTCGAATAAATGATAGAAAAAGTAACAATACCGTCGTTTGATAAAGGCCGTTTATGTATTTCTTTTCGCGCTTTTTTTTTTTTTCTCACGGTGGATATTTTTTACTCTTTTTTTCGGATGCGAAAAGTAACGGACGATGGGCGTAGTTTACCAAGGGTATGGCCGGATAAGGGTGAATTTGGCCCCCGGCGCTTTTGGGCTCCTAAACACCTCAGTCGTGTATATTGAACTAGAAATAAATTGTTCAACAAAATTTTGGACCCTACCCCCCCTCTGTTTGGAGCTATGGCCATTTTATTGAATCATTTTCAAGAATTTTTAATTTCAACGGAAGTGAAGGAAATTTTCTGTTCTTTGGCACAAAGTTACAATCTGGTAGAGGTGTGTAATTCATGATAATTTTTTCAACAATTTTGGTGCACTCCTAAAAAAACCATATAAGCGAAGAGCGGCCACCCTGGAAAAATTCCTAAAAAATACATTTTTTTTTAATGTAGAATTTTACTATGTATTTGGTTTTGGTGGCGATTTCTTCGAACTAAGAGCGCCGAAATTCGCGAAAAACCGTACAGAACTGTTGTATTTTAGCACAGATGTTTTCAAATTTTGAGCGCTTTATACAGAATAGACCTAACCAAACTATAGGAAAGACGCAATTTTCAAATTTCGTAGTTCAGCAGGTCAAAATACCCCGATAAACACCCTTTTCGTAATAGTAATTGATTAAAATTTCCAAATTCACTTTTTTTTCACTGATTTTTAAA
>JAVBJF010000912.1:0-29846 GCA_033439095.1 Pseudococcus viburni
TAGATTTCGTATTCCAATGAAAGAAAATATTTTATCATTATCGCACCAAATCAAGGATCACGCTAGTGATCCTCCCCCGCCCCCTCCATGTCAGAATCGTAAACGTCATGTCAACGTACTAGCGTGAACCTTATATTCTCTAATCATTAAATAGCCCTTTTTCGCGTTTTCAATTTCTTTTTTTTTAATAAATTATAAGTTGATCTAAAAAAAATGGTTTCAAATCATAGATTAAGAATACTACGTATACACGCAGTATTCTTAATCTATGTTTCAAGTATATGTATGTCGAGAATTTCCATTTTCTCTTTTCAACTTATTGGACTAAACCATTCGATTCGTCTCGATGAGAGGATTCCAAAAATGCCCTCGTTTTTGCATTTTCGTCGATTTCAATCAAAATTATGACGCAATTTTCAGTGAAAAAAATGCAACTTTTGCGAAAAAGGGCCAAAATTTAAATGTAAATACACCATTCGATTCGTCTCGACGAGAGGATCCCAAAAATGCCCTCGTTTTTGCATTTTCGTCGATTTTAATCAATGTTATGACCGATTTTTCAGTAAAATAAAATGCAACTTTTGCGAAAAAAAGGCCAAAATTTAAAAGTGAATACGAAACTTTTGCGAAAAAAGGTCATTCCAAAAATGCCTTCGTTTTTGCATTTTCGTCGATTTCAATCAAAGTTATGACGCAATTTTCAGTGAAAAAAATGCAACTTTTGCGAAAAAAGGCCAAAATTTAAATGTAAATACACCATTCGATTCGTCTCGACGAGAGGATTCCGAAAATGCTCTCGTTTTTGCATTTTCGTCGATTTTAATCAATGTTATGACCGATTTTTCAGTAAAATAAAATGCAACTTTTGCGAAAAAAAGGCCAAAATTTAAAAGTGAATACGAAACTTTTGCGAAAAAAGGTCATTCCAAAAATGCCCTCGTTTTTGCATTTTCGACGATTTTAATCAATGTTACGACCGATTTTTCAGCGAAATAAATGCAACTTTTGCGAAAAAAGGCCAAAATTTAAAACTGAATACACCATTCGATTCGTCTCGACGAGAGGATTCCAAAAATTCCCTCGTATTTGCATTTTCGTCGATTTTAATCAAAGCTATGGCGATTTTTCAGTAAAAAAATGCAACTTTTGCGAAAAAAGGCCGAAATGTGAAAGTGAATGCACCATTCGATTCGTCTCTACGAGAGGATTAGCTATGTTTTTTTATACGGATTTTGCATAATCTGGATTCGGATTATCCGGATCCTGAATTTTAAAATCAGAATCCAAAATGAAAAGCTACTCGCTGAGTAGATTATAGAAATGGATTTTGGATTCTCAGAACGGAAAAGTCCTCTTTCTTTAGAAAAAAGATAACACAATCGAAAAAAAGAGAATTTAAAAAGTGCCCAAAATCCAGATTTTCGAGAATCCGTGTAAAAAAAAACATGGCTTGTGCTTGTGGATTTGCAGTGGATGGTGAGCAATTTTTTTTTTTCAAAGTCCGCTTGATTTATTTTATTTGCACTCTGTATTATTTTCAAACTTGTTTTTCTCCGGTATAGTTATTTTTTTAACCTCAAAATTTTTTCAACGTAAATGTTTCAAACTTCTAAATTTTTTTTCAAAGTAAATTTACAAACTCTGAATTTTTTCCTGTAAATTTTACAGACTTCAATTTCAAATTTTTTTCAACGTTGATCTTCAAACTCTGAATTTTTTTCATTTTTCCAGTAAATTTTTCAAACTTCAAAATTTTTTCAATGTAAATTTTTCAAGTCCAAAATTTTTAAAACTTCTTCTACTACATCTTTTCAACAAACTTTCAAACTCGAATTTTTTAAACTTCAAATTTTTTATTTTTTCAACGTATATTTTTCAAGTCTAAAATTTTTTCCTCAAATTTTTTCAAACTTTTACATTTTTTCAGCGGAAATTTTCAAATTATGAATTTTTTTCCTGTAAATTTTTTAAGCTTCAAAATTTCTGAAACGTAAATCGGAGTCTTCTTCAGGAATATTCTGAAAAATACTATTAAAAATTATTTTTAACAACAACATCGAAAATAAAATAATAAGAAATACAATAAAGACATTTATTTTTTATTCTTATTGTACCTATATTTCATTATTTTCAATTTCAATGTAGTTGTGAAAAATAATTTTTTTCAATTGTATTTTTCAATTTTCAGAATATTCCTGAAGAAGACTCCGATTTAAGTAGAAGTGTTGAAGTTCGAAAAATGTTGAAGGAAGAATTTACAGGCGAAAAATTCAGAGTTTGAAAATTTACGTTGAAAAAAAAATGTAGAAGTTTGAAAGATTCTGACTCTAACTTTCTGAGCAAAAAATTTTGGACTTGAAAAATTAACATTGAAATAATTTTGAAGCCTGAAAAATTAACAGTAAAAAATTCAGTTTGAAAATTTAGGTTGAAAAAAATTGGAATTTTGAAAAATTAACAGGAAAAAAATTCAGAGTTTGTAAATTTACGTTGAAAAAAATGTAGAAGTTTGAAAAATATTAAAATACTGAGCAAAAAATTTTGGACACGAAAAATTTGCGTTGAAAAAAATTTGACGTTGAAAAAATAATTATACAGGAAAAAAACAAGTTTGAAAATAAATAAAAATAATAATTCAGAGTGCAAAATCAAGGGAACTTTGAAAAAAAAATTGCTCACTACCCACTGCAAATCCGTAAAACAGGGCCAGCTCACAAAACGTCACTGATTTACTAGCGGCTAAATCGCCTGGAATCATTTGGGATTTCGGGATGATTCGGCACTGTTCGTGAGCTATCGTTCGTCTTCTTCATATTTTCATTATTTTCACTTCTATCTGATAACTTTTAGGATGATTGTGATTTCGTTTTCTAAGTTTTAATTTTGCAAATCTTATTGATACTAAAATGATTAAATATTACAAATATTTTTCACAATGTGTCCACCTTCTTACACCTGTTCGACCTGTGGGAAAACTTTCGGATTAAAGCATAATTTAATTCGTCATCAACGCAATATACACGCCAAAGTATGTATTTACAGTACATTCGAATTTATCTCTTTCTCTTCTCAATTATTTGTTTGTTAATTACAAGTGTATGTCATTTCATTACAGGATAAAGAAGTATTTATTTGCAATGAATGTAATATATCCTGCCGAAGTAAAAGACAATTTCACAAACACTGGAAAAGTGTACATTCGTCAACAACTCGTAAAAAACGTAACTTCGTTAAAATATGTCCATTGTGTAAGTGTGAAGAAAGAAACATACAAAAACATTTCACTGATGTTCATAATATTGAATTTAATGAAGAATCACTCGTGTTTGATAACTTAAAGAGTTTCCATACTTGGAAAAAAGATATCGAAAAAAAATCTCTGTCCAAATATATTTTGAAGAATTTGGATAAAGGTGTAAACGTAGTGAAAAAGTATGTCTGTAATAGAAATGGATTTTATCAGTCAAAGTCGAGCGGAAAAAGGCATTTAAAAACACAAGGTTCTCGAAAAATCAATGCTTTCTGTCCTGCATCTATGATCGTTACTATTTCAAGTGAAGTCTGTGTTAAATTCATCAATTGTCACGTTGGACATGATCATGAAATAGCTCATTTCAACATTTCACCCTCGAAGAAAGAAATTATTGCTGGAAAATTGATAAACAAAGTTCCTAAAGGGTCATTCCATGTCAGTTCAACCACAAAGTGGAAAGTGGGGTCTTGGATTTTTTTGATTTTTCGGATGTTTGTAGAGCTCGATGAGAGATGTCGAATGCCGCAAACCGGAGCTTCCAAAGTCTTTTTGGAGGGGAGCTACGAGCACTCAAAGTTTTAAGGTGAGGTTGGATATGGTAAATTTCGAGCGTGGATAACTCGGAAACGGTGATAGGTAGAAAATTGAAACTTTTTACAATGTGTAAGGCCTTTGATGAGCTTTTTGGCGATTTTTTTGAAATCAGTGTTACCACTTTTTTTAACGCCGAAAATTAGCTGTAAAAGTTGAAAAGAGCTGTTTCTACATGAAGGACACCTTCAAAAATTCTGAAAAAAATATATATGATACAACTTTTCGTACTGATTAACATATATAAAAACTGGGATGGCGTTATTTTTTAAACTCGTTTTAAAAAATTTCAAAGTTTATGCGAAAACGTAATTTTTTATCCCAATTGCTGAAAATCTCCAAAATTGATTAAATTACATTGTTTTTACAGAATTTTCATCAATATTAAAAATTAGTGATCAGAACTATTTTTTACAAGTCGATTCTGGGTGTTATGTATTGTATAGGCAGGTTTTTTTCACATTTACCCTTCAAGACCGCCATCCCATTCGAAAATATCAAGTGGCACATAGGTGTGGTAAGATCTCGAGTTTGTGTAGGCATAAGTTCAAAAAAAATTTCCTGTTTTTATACTACGAGGCTGCACCGTCGGAAAAATAGAAAATTTTTAAGTCAAATGAGATTGCGGTGATCTGCGATTTTTCTGAAAATTACACTTTTATTCAACAAGACGAAGTTCAAAGTTACCATTGGTCAAAACAACAAGCGACGTTGCATATTTTTGTAGTGTATTACAAAAATGAGAAAAACAAGTTGAAACATTTAAGTTATGTTATAATATCAGAAAATTTGTCGCATAATACAGCTGCTTTGTCATTGCATCAAAACGCTTGATCAATTTTTTAAAAACGAAATTGCAATTTGAAAAAATTTTCTGTTTTCCCGACGGTGCAGCCTCGCAGTATAAAAACCGGAAAATTTTTTTGAACTCATGCCTGCACAAACTCGAGATATTCTTACCACACCTATGTGCCACTTGACTTCAAAACTGTGTGTGCTAAGAAATGCAGCATGACACTGAAGGTGTTTCTTATAAATTAACAAACAAAGATCGAAATTTTATGCTGCACTTATTACTTTCTTTTTCATAATAAATTTAATTATTTTTCAGTTACATTCTGTTCAAAGATGATATTTTCGAATAGGATGGCGGTCTTGAAGGGTAAATGTGAAAAAAGCCTGCCTATACAATACATAACACCCAGAATCGACTTGTAAAAAATAGTTCTGATCACTAATTTTTAATATTGATGAAAATTCTGTAAAAACAATGTAATTTAATCAATTTTGGAGATTTTCAGCAATTGGGATAAAAAATTACGTTTTCGCATAAACTTTGAAATTTTTTAAAACGAGTTTAAAAAATAACGCCATCCCAGTTTTTATATATGTTAATCAGTACGAAAAGTTGTATCATATATATTTTTTTCAGAATTTTTGAAGGTGTCCTTCATGTAGAAACAGCTCTTTTCAACTTTTACAGCTAATTTTCGGCGTTAAAAAAAGTGGTAACACTGATTTCAAAAAAATCGCCAAAAAGCTCATCAAAGGCCTTACACATTGTAAAAAGTTTCAATTTTCTACCTATCACCGTTTCCGAGTTATCCACGCTCGAAATTTACCATATCCAACCTCACCTTAAAACTTTGAGTGCTCGTAGCTCCCCTCCAAAAAGACTTTGGAAGCTCCGGTTTGCGGCATTCGACATCTCTCATCGAGCTCTACAAACATCCGAAAAATCAAAAAAATCCAAGACCCCACTTTCCACTTTGTGGTTGAACTGACATGGAATGACCCTAAAATGTGTATTTTGGATGAAATCCGTGACTCATGTGATGGCGTTGAAATATTCCGCGAAGATTTAATCAATACCAAGGATATAAATAATATTGCTGCGAAATATAACATTTCTGAAGACTTCAAAAAGGATAAAAATGATGCTGTCAGTGTAAGCATAACTATTGCTGAGTTACAAAAAGAACATGGGTCCTTCGTTCGTTTTTTCAAGCCTCAAGATACCTTGAATGAAAATTACACATTCTTAAAAGAAGAAGATTTCGTGTTAATTTTAATGAATTCTGCCCAATGTGACATATTGAAGCTGTATGGCAATAATATCATATGTGCTGATGATACACACGGAATTGGCTACGAGTTTTATCTGTTTACAATCCTTGTAATAGACAACTATCATCAAGGATTTCCATGTAGTTTTATGATATCCAATCGAAAAGACACTGCTATTCTCGAATTGTTTTATAGAGTCATTGAAAGCACCGCTGGAAAAATAAAACCGAAAGTATTTATGTCGGATATGGCGTCAGAAATTTACAATGCATGGCGAAATGTGATGGGTCCAGTAGAATTGCGTCTGTTTTGTTCATGGCACGTTTTGAAAGCTTGGCGAGAGAATATCAAAAAAGTCAAAGATGGCGAAAAGCAGAAAACTGTGTTCAAATACCTCAACACGATCCTATATGAGCTAGACGAAAATAAGTTCAATCTTTTGTTGGATGATGCCATGAGTATGTTCAAAAATGATCCAGATTGTCAAGACTTCTATGTTTACTTTGCCCAAAATTACGAAAAAATCGCTGCAAATTGGGCATATTGCTACCGCAAACACTCAGGTATTAACACAAACATGAGCCTAGAAAGGTTACATCGCACTTTAAAATATCTGTACTTTCAAGGGAAAAAAATGAATAGACTGGATAAATCCATTTACTTATTGTTAAAATTCGCTCGTGATAAATTGTTTGATCGCTTAATAACTTTGCATAAGGGCAAAGTATCCACAAAACTAAAAATTTTGAGATCAAGACATCCTCAATTTACATCAGTGCAAGTTACGTGTGAAAAAGATAATAATTTTGAAAGTTTTTTAGTCACGTCTGATTCAAATGTGTACCATGTTGTACTTTGTAATGATACATGCACTTGCAAATTGATTTGTGATGAATGCAAATCCTGTCTTCATAAATATTGCTGCGGTTGCCTGGATAATACAATAAAATTCAACATGTGTAAACATATTCATGCTGTATGTCAATTCGTGAATGATCAACGTGTTCAAGAGATTAATAATAATCAGATTTTGGGTGCCAATAATGAAAATCTGCTCGATGTTACTGAAGAAGTTACGAATGGGAAACACGTTTCTAATAATCCGGAAGAAATGGCTATTTTAAAGGAAATTAAAATGCGAAAACAAGCTGATGTTGACGACCAAGAAGTGCAAAGAATGTTTGAGGATGTAGCAAATATTGTAAAAAATAACTCATCGTTTCGTGCTGATTTTTATCAAATTTTGAAAAATGCAAAACAAAAATACGAAATTCAAATCAAAACCAATGATATGATTGTGGAAGCTGGTAAAGAAGCAAAAGATGTCAGCATTCCCGCACCTGTATCGAATAAAAATATTGAAAAACAGCGGCGATTATTTGCAACCAAAAAATCTAGAAAGAAGAAAGAAGATCATCTCGAAAAATGTAATCCACAAGAATGTGAAGATATTTTCATGAAATGTATTTCTTAATTCTACCTTTATTTACTTTTATGGTGAGATAATTAGTACAGATTTTTTTTTTACTATATTTTCGACTATTTTGATTTAATTTAAGTATAAAATACCAATTTATTTTTATTTAGTAATGTAGTAGGTCAGTGTGATAGATCTAATCAATTTCTACCTAATTTTTTATTTTGTTAATTCGGTTGTTTAGTAATTTGATGAACAATTATTAAAATTTGAGTTTAATTTTTTAATTATTTTCAATATTTCAATTAATAAAAGAATAAAGGACGAAAGATCACACTAATACACAGAAACAACACACACCACAGCATAAACTACCGTCTTATACCACCTCACCACCAAGAACAGATTACACAACAGTGCAATTTAGCGTTATATACGTCCACAATCCCAAATGATTCCAGGCGATTTAGCCGCTAGTACTGATTTGCCTTTTCGCGATTTTCAAAAATTGTTGGCCACCAAACTTACTCTGAATATTTTTGATTTGTTATCAAAAATTCAAAAAGTCCGTAAGCAATTTTGCGGGATACACTAACGATGCGCCACTTTATGGTAATCTGCCAATCAGAAACGCCGTTCGCGGAGATCCGATGATCACATCGTCAATCAAAAATTTTCATCACGTATTCACAAATCACAATCACATTATCATTATCACATACACGTAGTTTGAAATTGAAATATCTTCTAAATTTGTTCCCACTGTAAATTTTTTCGACTTTGAATTATGAATTTTTTCTCGCAATTTCATCCAAACTAATTTTTTCTTAATTTTTTCCAATCATTCAATTTTTCTAAATTTTTTGTTCTCTTTCAATTCAACCATAAATTTCATCGACTTTGAAATTTTTTCTCGAAATTTCATCCAATTTGAAATCTTTTTCTAAAATTTTCCCTACTCTAAATTTTTTTCAATTTTTTTAATTTCTTTTTCAACTCTACAATTATTCTCTATTTTTTTCTACCCCGAAAATTTTTTCAAATTTTTTTCAGCTTCATAATTTTTTCTTGTTCTTCTATAGTACGCAGAGTCTTCGTTGAATGAAATTTTAAAAAAAAAAACGTTCATCCCAGGCGTTGAAATTTTTTCGGAATTTTAACTCGATTTTTAAAATAAAAATTTTCAAAAGTTGGAGAAAAATTGTAGAGTTGAGCAAAAAAGTCTACAAATTTGTTATTCACTACGTCGTTTCAGAAAAGTAGGAGAAAAAATTTAGGATTAGCTATAGTAAAAGATAAATATTTCGTTGCTGATAAAAATTTAATAAAAATTTCAAAGTTCGAAAAAAATTGGAAAAATTCAAGAGTTTGAAAAAATTAAAGTGTAGAAAACAAAAACATATCAGGGTTAGAAAAAAAATTGAGAACGAATGTTGACTTGAAGTTTAATTTAAAAATTTTTTTAAACGAAATTTTAGAGTAGGAAAAGGAAAGGAATAAGTTTTTGAGGATGATAAATTTGAAGTCGTAATCATGATAATCATAAATAGAACGTATCTGCGCAGGATTATCCATGATTCGGTACTCAAGTGGTGCATCGTTAGTTTATCCCGGCAACAATGTAAAAAGCATCACAAAATTTTTTGCATTCAAACGTTTCAAATTGCAGGAAAATAATTTTCAAGAAATTTGAGAAAAAAATTTTGAAATAAAATGTTTTAAAATATCACAGATTTAAAAAAAAATGAAATGAGTAAAAGTTGAATAGAAAATTTTGAAAAAATCTCAACAATTTTCAAGAACCTGAAATTCTAACAAAATTCAAAATTTTGACTAGATTTGTCTGGAATGAGTACCTACATATTTTCAAAATTTTACAGAAAAATCGAAACAACTTTTTTCACTTTCGAAAAAAATTCCATGTTGAGAAAAATTGAAAATTTACATAATTATCTGAAAATTTAATTTAGGCCAATTTTACCACTTCATCTAATCAATGTGCTCAATTGAATAACAATTTTAAAAAAATCTGTACCTGTTTTTTTTTTGTTTTGTTTTGGGAATCCGCAATTAGAAGCAATCTCCTGGAATAACTGAAAAATAATGCCTACTGGGCATGTTCAAGGTTCCGCGTGATATTCGTAGGTAGGTAACTTTTACCATCACATTTTCTCTTCGTAGCCTAAGTGATAAATGTTGTTTTAATTGTTTTCAGCCTATGTTTATCGCCCCATTAAGTACTTACCTATAATTTAATATTAAAAACAATTAAAAGGCCCAGATTCTCAGGTAAATAGGTAACTATTCGTTGAATTTTACAAGGTCAACATGCATTAAAATCTGAAATGAAACTCTATTGTTCAATACATATGACAGGCTTTCCTCAAACGTTGATTACATAAGAATATTTAGAAGGGCATTGCCCTTCAAAGAAGCATTTTCTTTCCTGAAACATTTTACAAAACGTATTTTGATTTCCCTTTCATATTCGAAGCGTTTCGATTCAATGAAGCTGTACTCGATTATCAGCAAAATAAACAACCAAATGGTTCCAATCTTTCAGTCACGTATTCTGCTACTTTTAGATCCGTTGATCGGTATTTAACTATTTATACATGAACTTCCGAAAATTATTATTTCTAAATTTAATCTTTCGTTCGTAACCATCATTTGCAATAACACCTCCCACCCGGAAAATCAGCTCGATGTCACTGACCTCGAAGATTTAACGGTGCGAAGGTAAGCTTGTAAACTTGCTTAACCTTTGATCAACCCAAAGCTCGCCGATAGTTTAACAACTGTACAGCGGTTCATTTCTAAATAACTAATTGATAGTGGAACACGGTTTTCTCAGTACCTAAGTATAATTAGTCTAGGCTAAGTATACGAGCTGTGATGTTGTAACGACCTATTATAAATATTCGTGGCCGTGAAAACTCGTGTGTTTTTACTTTCGAAGTGTTTCCGAATTTTTTTTTCCAAAATGTCCCACGAATCGCAAATATCTTCGTTTTACGCGAATAAAAAAATCTTGGTTACTGGAGGCACTGGATACATGGGCAAAGTGCTTCTATGGAAATTACTCCACAGTTGTCCCAAATTAGACGTTATCTTCGTGCTGATGCGGTCCAAATATGGAAAAAGTGCTGTGTCTCGAAGAGAAGATGTTTTCAGTTCGCCAGTAATGTTTTTTACATTATTCAAAATTAGTCTGAAGAATATCGCAGTTTGATTTTTAATCCAGCAATGTCTTATAGATTTTTGACAACTTTAAAAAAAATAATCCAGAGATATTAGATAAAGTGGTCTTCGTATCCGGAGATGTCGGAGAAGAAGAAATCGGATTATCGGATAAAGATCGTGATATGTTGATCGATCAAGTATCCATTATATTTCACAGTGCTGCTATTTTGAAAATGGATGCCGATTTACGTTCTGCTGTTAATGTGAACACCATGGGGACTGTTAGGATGCTGAATATGGCGCAGAAGATGAAAAAATTACAAGTACCTAATTTGGAAATCGAGATGTTTGTAGGTGAGAAACGACTTATCGAATTTTATCGATATTTTTTGTAATTCTAGGCTTTTGTTCATATTTCTACTGCATTTTGTTGCTGTGAAAATCTCGAGGTTGAAGAAAGAATTTACTCTTCGAAGCATAATCCTTATGATATTATCAATCTCGTTAAGTGGCTGGAACCCGAAATGTTGGAGATTATAACGCCGAGGTAAATAATTGTGTTTTTTAAATATTTACCCTTCAGAACTAGGTTTTAAAATTTGACCATGTTAAAAAAAATTTTGAAGAAAGAGACGTTTCAATTTTTTAAGAAAGGGGCACGATGTCCATTTTTCAAGAAAGTGGTGTAATATTAATTTTTAAAAGTAGGTGACAAAGGGATCTAAAGTCAAATTTTTCAAGAAAAAAAGCATTCCTAATATAAATTTTTATGAAAGGATCACAATTTTTTTTTTGAAGGAAGGAGTGTATCAATTTTCCAAGAAAGAGAATGATGGGGGTTTAATGCCAATTTTTTAGAGGGCAACATAATGCCTTTTTTTTTAAAGAAAGGGACGAAATTTCTATTTCTGACATGGATAAGTTATACAGGGTGTTCCATGAATCATCTGCCAAACATATTTTTTTCGGATATAACCGGGTACCACTAAAAAAAACTTGGGATGAACATGTTGCCTATTTTGAAAATTGAAGGGGCAAATGCTGCTTCTAAAAAAATCACGTAAAAAATTTTTTCAACCGAGGGAATGGATAGTATTTTGAAAACTGAACAAATTTTTACTTTATGACTTTTTGCCTATCTTTAAAATTGAGGGGCTACAAAAAAATTATTCAAAAAAATTCTCAAAAAATGAACTGATCAAGGGAATGGATAGTACGTTGAAAACTGAAGAAATTTTGTTCTGTAGACTTTTTTCCTAACATCGAAAATGAAGGGGTAACGGATCGCTCAAAATAAATGGGTTTCAAAAAATTTTCAAATTTTCTCAATTTTCAATGACTTTTAGCCCCTTCATTTTTGATGTTAGGCAAAAAATCTACAGAATAAAATTTCTTCAGTTTTTAACGTACTTTCCATTTTCTGGATCAGTTCATTTTTTGAGAATTTTTTTGAACAATTTTTCTCGTAGCCCCTTCAATTTTAAAGATAGGCTTAGTCATAAAGTAAAAATTTGTTCAGTTTTCAAAGTATTTGTACTATCCATTCCCACGGTTGAAAAAAATTTTTGACTTGATTTTTTAGAAGCAGCATTTGCCCTTTCAATTTTCAAAATAGGCAACATGTTCATCCCAAGTTTTTTTTTAGTGGTACCCGGTTATATCCGGAAAAATGTTTGGCAGACGATTCATGGAACACCCAGTAGAACTGGGGGTCAATCTATAAAACGAGGGATTAAATTTTGAACACTAAATTTTGGCGACCACTTGCATACGTAGTGAATGTTTGTTACGTTAGTTTATTCTACATCCGCACAGATGATACTTTACTCTTTCGGAAGCCAACCGGAAAAAGGCGTATTTTCCGTGTTTTTTTTTTCAAGTTCGACTTCAACTATTTATTACCGTTTTTCCAAGTTTAGATTTTCTTCTCAATTTTTTTCTATTAACAATTTTACTCAACACGTGAATTTCTTTTCAAATACTTTTGACTCTAATGAAACAAAATTTCCCAACTCCAGAATTTTTTCTCAGTTTTTTTTTCAACTTCAAATTTGTTCAACTCAAAATTTGTACCCAAGTTTTTTTCAACCCAAAATCTGCTTACAAAATTTTTCTCAAAATAAACTCAAAAATTCTCTTTAAATTTTTTCAATGGAAAATTTGTGCTCAGATTTTTTTAAAATCTTCAAGTTTTTTCTTAATTTTTTTCAACTCAAAATCTGCTTACAAAATTTTTCTCAAGTTCAACTCAAAAATTCTCTTCAAATTTGAAATTTTTTCAACTCAAAATTTGTGCTAATATTTTTTTAAATGTTTAATTTTTCCCCAACTTTTTAAAACTCAAAATCTGTTGACGAATTTTTTTCTCATTCACAGCTCTAAAATTCTTCTCAAATTTTTTCAACTCAAATTTGTGCTCAAAATTTTTCTTACCATTAGAATTTTTTCTCGATTTTTCAACTCAAAATCTGCTTTCAAATTTTTTCCCTGTCACATCTATAAAATTCTCCTTAAATTTTCCAGTCCAAATTTGTGCTCAAAATTTTTCTTGGCCCTAAAATTTTTTCTCAATTTTCTAAACTCAAAATCTATTTAGAATTTTTTTCTCAATCTCAACTCTAAAATTATTCTTAAATTTTTTCAGCTCAAATTTGTGCTCAAAAATTTTCTTAGCCTTAAATTTTTTTCTAGTTTTTTTTTCAACTATAAATTTTGAGTTGAAATTCACTGAGAAAAAATTTAAAATATAAATGAGGAAAACTTTTGAGAACAAATTTTCAGTTGAAAAAATTATGATAGAAAAAAATTTTAAGGAAAAATTGCGCGTTGAAAAAAAAATTGAAAAAATTCCGAACTTGAAAATTATTTACTTACTTACGCTAGATTTAAATAAACTTTGAAAAATTGGCGAATTGTTGATGACCCCTGGTAGACAGAATGCTATTAGATAGGTATGTCTGATTTACAGTAGGCACCAGTAGCAGGAGTTTTCCTTGGAGGGGGAATTAGACTGGACTCAGAATTTTTTATATCGAATTTTTTTGCATTTCTTCAATGAGGGGGGAGGGGGCAAAATTTGATGACAGCAACAATGCCAATGTCAAAAAATGAAGAAAAAATGAAGTTTGGACGGTAAAAAAATTGAAAAATGACGTGATTAATGAAAGATTACCTCAAATTTAAGAGATATTTTATTGAAATGAAGACAAAAATACGCCCGAGAGCATTGAGAACAATTTTTTTTTTGAAAAATTACATTTAAAAGGTAAAAATAACTATCGTTCTAACAATTTACCGTTAATTTGTGGTCTTGGGAGGGGCGAATAACCTCTAAATCGTCTTCTTTAAACCAACACCGTTGACTGAAAAAGTTCAAAAATTTTGACGAATTTATAACGATTTCTCATAAAATATCAAAAAATTATAAAAATGTCGAAGGTAGCAAAATTCTGTCAAACTCAAAACCCGGAAAAATCTAAATCCAAAAAGTCATTAAATTGAAAAAATGAAGATGATTCATGCAAACCCCAGCCAACAATCAATGCCGATCCTAGCCAAAGATCCCACTGAACCCAAGCCCATCTCAGCCATTTTATTAATTGTGAATTTCTTTCGCATCCCAAAAAATGTTATAAATTTCAAATTTTTCCTGTTCATCTCTTCAAGATAGAATTTTATTCTTTATAATTAAGATTTAAACTAGTTTCTTTTTCAAAGTGGCGTTACTTTGAGGACTCCTAGCCCCATCCTTCTCGATTAGGCAAGAGTTTTTTTTTTCTATGAGGTTCTCAATTTAAAATAAATTAAATATCTCACCAATTTTTGTCAAACTTTGAGGTGCCTACCTACCATTTTTTGTTCTTTTCACTCGCATATTACTTGAATTTTTTTTTTGCAGATTGATTTATCCACTACCAAATACATACATTTATAGTAAACGACTGACTGAATCTCTACTGCCGGATTATACTTCCAAAGTACCTATTATCGTTGCTAGACCCAGTATTGGTAATATTTTCTTAATTTTTAGAAAAACCAATTTAAAAAAAAATTTCGAGACAGATATACGTAGAAGTATTTTTTACATTTTCTCATGAAAAAAAAATTCACTAAAATGAAAATTCTATTTACAGTTATTCCGGCGTATAAAGAGCCATTACCCGGATGGAATGATACCCTTAATGGCCCAGTGGGACTTTTCGTAGTCGGTGGCAGAGGTATAATGCGTACTTCGATGATGAATATAGAAGTAAGAAGTGACGTAATACCGGTTGATATAGCTATCAACGGTATACTGACCTTACCCTGGGCAAATCCAAAAGAACAACTGTAAGCTGCTTTCATTATGCACATGCAATTAACTAATGACGTATCTATGAATCGAAAACGAATACCTACCTAATTGTTTTTCTGTACAGGTTGAAGGAAATTAGCGTGTATAATATTTCACAAACTGCCTACGATAATATGACTTGGCGTGAAGCACTGCAATTATTCGAAAACGGATTCAAGAAATATCCTCCGAATAGAATACTCTGGTATCCGAATTTCGACGTGTTCACCCAAAATATTCTAACTTACACGATCAAATGCTTTTTTTTCCACTACATACCTGCCTACGTAATTGATTTCATTCTGTACATAATTGGTCAGAAACCATTGTAAGTATATAGAAAAAAATTTATGTAAATTTATACGTTAGAGCGGATCGAAAAAAAATTATGTCCTGGATTTTGACGAAAACTAGTGTGATAGCTTACTTTGAGTGAGAGATCTCCCAAAAATTTCTGAGTCCTTCGACTCAAAGGGAGACGGAGCTAGAGAACTTTCAAAGTAGGAGCCATTTTCGGAAAAACGAAGCTTTTTGCAAGTTTTGAATAGTACGCCACCTGTTGGGAACCCCTGTCAGCACTTGAAAAGGTGCGATTTGAGTTTGTATACCTTCCAGAACCATTGATCTTGAAATTGGGTACCACTTTTCGCCCTCCACAAGGGGGTTGAAAAGTTGCAGATCACGAATTTGAAGAATTTTTGACTTTTATCAAATTTAAATCGCTCACTCAAACGCCTCAAAATCGAATCAAAATTTTTTTTGTCATATAGAATCATTGCAATTCTTCAAAAAAATTTTGGTCATCTAGAATCAATGAAATTAAAAAAAAAAAATCATGGAAGCGTTGCCATTTTCATTTTGATTTTCTCAATTTTCACAAAATTTCAGATGGCAGCAGTGGTATGGAAAAATTAAAAAAAATTAATTTAAATTTATTTTAATTAGGTAGGTACTAGAAAAATTTGACTGATTTTTTGAGTGATTAAATGAACATCTTAAATTGTATACAGTTGGCAGCTCTGCGATGAAAATTTTTTGAAAAATTTCTCCAAAATTATTCTAAGTAATGAAAGAAATTCAAATGTTCTCAGCAGGTAACAATAGGTACCCAAATGTGACGGAAAATTACGTTTTTTTCTCTCGAAAATAACCTTCCTTTGAAGTCTCCTAACTCCATCCATCTTTGGACTGAGGGCTCAAAATTTTTTTAGGGTCTCCCACTCAAAGTAAACTATCTTGCCAATTTTTGTCAAAATCCAAGATACTTTCATTTTTTTTCAATCCGTTCCATACACATAATATTCAGAAATTTTCATAAATGAAATTTATTTCAGCCTAGTTCGTGTACACGATAAACTTCGACAGGGAGAGAAAGTACTGAGGTATTTTTCCCAACAACAGTGGACATTTTTGCACGATAATTTATTGAGAATAGATGAACTTCTAAATGATACTGATCAGGAGCTATTCCCAATTCATATGAAAGTAGTGAAGGATGTTCAAACCTATATCGACCAAACAATAATAGGAACTAAAATTTTCATTTTTAAAGAAGACATGAATACGTTGGATAGTGCCAAGAGATTAACTAAAATGTAAGTATTCTGAATTAGTTTTTCTTTATAAAGCAACTTCCGGTTCTGTTATGTAGATGAAATGACTATGAGACTAGCTTCTTAATCATTTTTGCTGCAAATAGGCAATTTTTTCAGTCGCTTTAATTCTACATTTTTTTAAAAGCTGTATCCAATTTTAAAAATTTTTCATCCGAATTTTTTTTAATTTAAAATTTTTCAATATTTTTTCAACTTGATTATTTTAATTTTTTTCGATTTCGTATTTTTATTAAGGTTACTTTTTAAAATTTTTTCTCATTACGTATTGAGTTGGAAGAAATTTTGAAAAACATGAAGATAAATTTTTTTGGAAAAAATTTTGAGAAATTTTCAATATTGATAAAATTTTATAGTTGAAAAAATGTTTAAATTATTGAGAAGAATTTTCGAGCCACTTGGAAGAAATGTTTAAAAAAAGTTGAAAAAATCAAAGCGAGAAAAATTTTTTACATTAAAATTTTTTCCAACTAAAATTTTTTAATTTAAATTTTCTCAATTTTTTTCAATTTTGAATTTAAAAAAATAATTTCATGCTTTTCAAAATTTCTTTTAATTTGATAATTGGAATAAATTTTAAGAAATATTAAATTAAAAAAAAATCAAAAGTATGAAAATTGGAAAAATTTTGAGAAAACCGAAATTGGAAAAGTTCACTGCTGGAAAATTTTTTAAATTTGATATGCTTAATTTTGAAAAAAAAATAGAACTGAAGAACTTCAAATAGTCAAGGGTTGAAAAAATAAAATTTGAACTTGAAAATTGGAATAAATTTGGACTTTGATCATCGAAATCTAATTTTCAGCAAAAATATTTAGAAGCTAGTGACTAATAGGTAATTGTATGTTTTCAGAATGTACGTTGTTGATAAAATAACACTCGTTTTGAGATACATCCTTTTATGGAAAATACTCATGTTTATGTTCAATGTTGTTTCGGATTTAATTCAAGTCTATCAAGAGGTAGGTAGGTCTCGGTACTAGGTACGAAAACCAAAGAGCACAAACTGAAGAAGAAAATGTATTTACAATTTACCTATGTAAATTACCTACTTTGATAGGTAGATAATAAGTTGTTTCATGTTATTTGTTTGTTTACACATTTATTCATTTATTTCTTTATTTGTATGCATTTTAATTAGAACTTTGTATACAATATGTATTTCATTCAAAACTGTTATCTCTAAAATTACGATTTACTATCTGAGTTGAGAAATTTTCGCATTTGCGAACCTTACCGCCACCTATGAGTACGACGAAAAATTATATTTTGAGATAGTGTATGTCTCAAACCGAAGAGTGCGCAGAAACCCATTTTAAAACCAGTTGGTTGCTTGTGATATTACATAACTTTTCGATAGATGGCGTTAAACTGTTCGAGAAGTTATTGATGATTTTTTTAAATTCTTATTCTACTCCGAATGATCGAAAGTTAATCTGGTTTGACGAGTTTTGCAAATTGTTCGAGAATCAGGCTTGGAAATGTGTTGTTTTTATTTCAATTAGGTACCTATTAATATTTTTTGCTCAAATACAACTCCATGAAGAGAACGTTTCGAAGAGCTCAATTATATTGAAATTTGTTTACTTTTTGAAGTACCTACGTCCCATTTCTATGATTAAAAATATTTTTTTAAATAATTTTTTAAAGGTCATTCGCCCCTTCATGTTTATCCAACATTTTTTTAAGGGGTAGGTACTAGAGCTGAAAGCGAGGCAGTCATTTTATACCGCCTGACCGCCTCGCGCAAAAGCGAGGCAGTCAGGATACCGTAACCGCATTTGTTATACCGCGCCTGACCGCTTAAACCGGTTTTTGAAAAAGCGAGGCGATCAAGTACCGCGGTATACCGCCTGACCGCCTGATGTTACTACAGTTTCGTATCAACATGAATACATGAATACGTGTTTAGGGATGACTCACCCCGTTAAATAATATGAGCGGTAAGCGGTTATGACCGCCTACCGCCTTTCATTCAAAACGGTATATACCGTTTTGAACCGTACCGCATTTTAGCGAGGCAGTCGACGGTATACCGCGGTATACAGGGTGTTTCAAAGTTGACCGCGCTCCTTCCAACCAGTGAGTGGGCCACTCATCCTGAGTCGAAGTATGTATGTTTGCCTAACCTTCAAACTGCAGGGGCTGAGTTATGCTCTTTGAAAAAATTTTTTTTTTTGAATTTTGTTTCGCACTTTCTACCGAGCGTTACTCGACAACCAAGATAGGTAGAAAGTTGCGCTTTGCGGCAACGGATAGCCCACTTTCTCTAGAATTTTTCTATGCGGTTGATAATTTTTGCAGGTGAACTAGGGTGGCTGTACCGCATGGAATATTCGAAAAAAACGTGTAAAAAAGTTGACGATTTTTTCTATTTTTGTAAATTTTTAAAAAAGTTGTCCTCTATTGAGTGTATGATTATTATTGTTTCTAGAAGAAAAAACTTTGTTCTTTCCAATGGAGCAAACCCCACTCCTCTATCTTGCTTGAATCAAAAGTTATGAGCGTTTGATTTTGTGAAAAATACAAGAAAAACCTCACTTTTTTGATTTTTCAAATTTCAAAAATTTCTATCTTCGTAACTAAAATGAGACCGGGATATGGGGTTTGCAGCATTCAATTAACCAAGTATTGCACTACATAAAATCGAAATAATATCTTCAAGTTCTTCATTTAAAAAAATTCGAAAAATTTTTCATTAAAAATTTTTATTTGAAAAATTGAGGTATATCATTCCTATGCTGTGTAATGCTATACTTGGTTAATTCAATGCTGCAAACCCCACCTCCCTATCTCAATTAGTCTCAAAGATAAAAATGTTTGAAATTTTAAAAATCAAAAAAGTGAGGATTTTCTTGTATTTTTCACAAAATTAAACGCTCATAACTTTTGATTCGAGCAAGATAGAGGAGTGGGGTTTGCTCCATTGGAAAGAACAAAGTTTTTTCTTCTAGAAACAATAATAATCATACACTCAATAGAGGACAACTTTTTTAAAAATTTACAAAAATAGAAAAAATCGTCAACTTTTTTACACGTTTTTTTCGAATATTCCATGCGGTACAGCCACCCTAGTTCACCTGCAAAAATTATCAACCGCATAGAAAAATTCTAGAGAAAGTGGGCTATCCGTTGCCGCAAAGCGCAACTTTCTACCTATCTTGGTTGTCGAGTAATGCTCGGTAGAAAGTGCGAAACAAAATTCAAAAAAAATTTTTTTTCAAAGAGCATAACTCAGCCCCTGCAGTTTGAAGGTTAGGCAAACATACATACTTCGACTCAGGATGAGTGGCCCACTCACTGGTTGGAAGGAGCGCGGTCGACTTTGAAACACCCTGTATAACTGCCTCGCTTTCAGCTCTGGTAGGTACCCGATTACACATATACAAATTTTTTGTTTGGCAGACCACTCTCTGAACACTCTTGACGAGAGAGTTATGTTATTTTCATTGAGAGACTTTCCAGAAAAAATTGAGCATTCAAGGTGCGGGGGGGGGGGCTCTCACAGTTATACCATTTTTAATGCAAATTTTTATTTTTACATTTTCCTGGTCATTGACCTTGAAATTGGACATCATTGTGTTAAACTTCTAATGGGATTGAAAAGTCCCAGATCGAGAATTGGAGGATTTTTTTTATTATTACCAAACTTGAATTGTTCACTGAAACACTTGAAAATTTAGCTAAAATTTTTCTGATAGTCGAGAGAAAATTTTCATGAAATTTCCTGAAAAATTTTATGACAGTGTTGCACATTGCATTATGGCCATATTTTTTATAAAATTGAAAATTTTTGTTTAAATGACCAAAACAGTAATCCACATTTTTTTAGTCCGATTAATCTTCTCAAAATTGTTCGAAGCAGTGCTGCCAACTAATTTATTTTAAAAATTGTGCAAGTTAAAATGTAATTTGTAGAACTTTCGTAAATTGTTTTGAAAATTCTCGTCAATTATTTTTAATTGATAAATTCATTTTTTAAGAAATCATCATGAGCAATAATTTCTCCGAACGTTTCCTTCCTAAGTTAAATAAAAACTATACCAATAGAAAAGTCATTAGCTCAATTGTACCTGCGATAATTAAAACGCAGTCTCGTAATATTGATAACCTCATTAAATTGACGTGAGAAAAAATGTAGTACATACGTGTATTTTACCTCCTTCAAAATTAAAACCAATCCATAAAAATTTTCAATTAAATACCTTGTACTTAAAAATTTACTGGAATTTCATGAAAAAGAAAAACTCATAAATTTTCCCCAAAATTCACTCACTTTTTGATTTCAAATCTTAACGTGGGGTAAGTCTATGGAAATTGACATGTTCGCTGATCTACTGTTTTCGCTGTTGCATCACTCCATTCAAATCTCCTGCTTACTCTAAAGAAAGATTAAATTCTACGCTGCATCACAATTTTAATTTTAGTTTTTGTTCATAATAAATCTTTATATTTATTATTAGCATTTCATTGAGTGATTGGAAAAAATTTAAGCATTGAGGTATTCTGACTCGTAATACGCGAATAAATAGGTAACCTTCGAACTTGTTTTTTCTCACTTTATTAGTAGGTGCAATAAAGTTAAGTATAACAATTTTTACTTTGTTTTCGATATTTTAATTAATTTATTCTTATTTTAATCACATAATTGACTTGATTGAACGAAAGTAGGTATCTGCCTTTCATCGAGAGTTGAATTCGTTGTTTCAGTTTTTACTCGTTTACCATATTCTCATTCGTGTCGTATTCCGTTCGTTTTTTTTTGCCCTGAAAATCATTGTGTAATTTTTTTACAGGAGTTTCTGGAGATAAATTGGGTAAGTTTGGTATTTATTTTTATGGAATTTTTGTGTCTAAATTATCTAATGAGGAGGGTATTCCTATTGGCAGCAAAATTTTTGGCTAAAACAAAAATATAACGAAAGTACGTCATAAGAGAACCCAATTTCTAAAATTACAGGTGCTAAAAGTTTATTTCTCGAATTTTTGAAATTTCGAAATTAGGTACCTCCTGGTTGTTCTGCAAAATATGAAAATTTTATTTAATCAACGAAGAAAGCTAAAAGTTGGAAGATATCCTCTTTTCGACCTCCGAAATTGATTGGAAGCGGTTTCGAGATGTTACAGAGCCACCAGAAAATTTCATCAAAGAGCCCATAAAAGTTTTCTGGCGAAAAAACATAGATTTGAACCAGAAAATACGAATTTTTGAAAATTGTGCTTTAATCAATCAAACTGGTCACCAATATGAGTAATCCAAGATTTTAGGGAGTGAAGTTCATATGCACCATTTTAATGGGGTTGTCGTCATTGCTGGAAATTTCGAGAATTTTCTGGAGGCTAAAACTTTCTATAGCCACTTCCAATCGATTGGGAAGGTCAAAAACTGAGTATCCACCAACTTTCTGTTTTTCACTAGTACTGGGCGATTATTAATTAAATATTGAAATAATCGAAGTGCGCTTATTTTTTCAACGACATCACCTTTCCGTTGTTTAGACGAAAATTGGACAAAAATTTGAAAAAAAAAAAATAGGACACAAGAACGAAAGCTTTGAAGAGGCTTGACCTAGAAAAAGAGTGTTTTTGGCTGATTTTTTAAGAAATTCCTTCAAAATTCCTCAAAATATGAAATTCCTGAACGAATTTCTTACAATTTTTCACGAGCCTCAAAATTTGTCAACTTTCCGAAATTTTCCTTAATTTTTAGAAATTCGTTAAAGAATTTCATATTTAGAGCGATTTTTAAAAAATTTCGAAAAAAATAAAAAATTACCAAAAACACATAAATTTTTAGGTCAATGCTTCTATTTTTTTCAATTTTCTTCAAAACTTTCGCACTGTGTCCTGTTTTTTAAAAGTTTTGTCTAATTTTGGCTCAAAAAACGGGAAAATTCTCCACAAATTTCTAAATTTCAAATTATTTTCTCCTCAATCTCAAATGACACTCTAAATTTTGGCCTAATTTTTTCGTAAAAATTTATTAAAAAGTAGGTAAGTGTAAAAAAGGGACATGCAACATAATTTGAAGTAAAAATATTTAAATTTTTACGTTTTTTTTCATTTTTTTCAGAAGTAGGTGACAAATACTTCATTTTTGCTAATAACGGGGTACCACTAAAAAAAAGTTAAATGAACAAGTTGCCTATCTTGAAAATTGAAGGGGCAAATGCTGATTTTTGAAAAATCACGTAATTTTTTTTCAATCATGGGAATGGATATATGTAGTACTTTGAAAACTGAATAAATTTTCATTGTATGACTTTTTGCATAACTTGAAAATTGAAGAGGCTACAAAAAATTTTGTTCAAAAAAAATGATAAAAAAATAAACTAATCAAGGGAATGTATAGTTAAAAAATGAACAAATTTTGTTCCACAGACTTTTTGCCTAACACAAAAAATGAAGAGGCTACGGGTCATCCAAAATTGAGAAAATTAAAAAAAATTTGAAGTCCACTTATTTTGAATGACTCGTAGACCCTTCATCTTCGATGATAAGCAAAAAGTCTGTAGAATAAAATTTCTTCATTTTTCAACTTTCATCCATTTCCTTGATTAAGTAGTTTTTTTTAAGAATTTTTTTAAACAAAATTTTTCGTTGGCCCTTCAATTTTCAAATTATTTAAAAAGTCATGCAATGAAAATTTATTCAGTTTTCAAAGTACATACTATCCATTCCCATCGTTGAAAAAAATTTACGTCATTTTTCAAAAAACAGCATTTTTCCCTTCAATTTTCAAGATATGCAACTTGTTCATCTGACGGTTTTTTTTAGTGGAAAGTACCCGGTTACATCCAAAAATGAAGTATGACAGACCACTCACTGGACACCCTGTATAAGTGACATTCGTGAGAAAAAAAGGTTAAGGAATTTTTAAGGACCTTTGACCAAGAAGATTTCAGCCGACTTAAGGAATTTTCGAAATTTCGGTTGGCAGCGCTGGTACTAAAACAAAGCTTAGACCAAAACAAAGAAAAAATCGTTCGAATTTTACTACTGCGATTGTATCGATTAATTGATTATTTTTCATCGTTTTATAGAACGATTGATTACTTTTCTCATCGATCAATCGATTGTCGATTATTTTCAAATAATCGATTTTGCTCAACACCACTTTTCACCTCGGTGCGTTAGCTGGTATTTTTCAATTTTTTCCAAAAATTATGGCTCGGAGAAATATGGATTAGAACCGGCAGTTGTGAATTTTGGAAAATTATGCTTTAATCGGTCAAAATGGTCACCGATATGTACCTTACAATTTTATGGGATTTTTTCCTGTGCTGGAAAATTCCAAAATTTTCAGGAAGCTCCAACACGTCTAGAAACCATTTTCAGTCAATTTTGGAGATCGTAAATAGATGATATACCAAATTTCTACGTTTTTCGTTAATTTGATCAAATTTTTATATTTTTCACTGCAATGGGGTAATTTTGAGTTTTCAAAAATTCGCCAAAATTCGAGAAATGAACTTCAGCTCCTGAAATTTTGGAATTTTTTTATGATGTACTTTCGATGTATATTTTTTCAGCCAAAAAATTTTTTGATGGTTGAGATATCTTTTTTTTAGTATAATTATGCATAAATATAGATTTACGTACGTTTAATAGGTACCTACATATTCAAAACCAAAGTGTCCAATTTTCATTATTTTGGTAAAAACCCACATTGTTTTACTCCTGTTTATGTATAAATTCGTATTAGAATTATTTTCCCAGCTTACCTTGTTAATTTGAAGTTTTTAGTGTTTAAAATTCTATAGTGACTTGCAAACGGTTTTTATTTCTCTTTGAAAAATTTCCCATTTCGAAAATATATGTCTTACGTCCGCAACTCCTCAACGAATAACTGTACCTATTTTTAATGTGTTTTTTTTTTTTTGAAAACCCATTGCACTTGCTAAGTGAATATTACTCTGAAATAAAAATTCCATCATGAGAACTCCCATCCGGGGAATTCTTTAACCAGACACGATCGTAAATATTATTTTACGACTAATTTGATAAATGTCACTATTTAAATAAATGTTTGACTGAAAATTGCCCAATATGAAACGAATAGATCGATTACCTCTGAAAATATACACCTTGTTTGAAATTACGAATCGTGATTTATTAGTAAACATTACGTCGAAATGAAATTAACTTATTCAGAATTTTTCCATCGTTATATAAAATTATTCAATGATGGAAAATTTACCTAAAAATCAATGGAACAAAGTACGTCATACACGTGTAGGTATTATCAATCGATTTTCAACCGTGCAGACGATAATTAGGTATCTTTAGGATAAATACCTGATTACCTACACAATATATTTGGGACTTTTTTTTTTACGAACAGGTACAACAAGATGTCAGATGTGGAGAATTTCTACTCCGGTAAAACGATATTCATCACAGGTGTTACTGGTTTCTTAGGACAAGTGTTGCTTTCAAAGTTATTATGGTAAATAAGTAAAATTTCCATCGTCCAAAAGTACAGCTAATGCATTTCCAAATCGAAATACATCGGTACCTATTCCTTCGTGATGTGAGAATTGATCATAAATGAGATTTATTGTTAGGTGATGAACGATTAGAATATATAATGCGAATATGTTGCGTGTACTTCGGCAGAATCATAAACTTTGTCTTTGTACGCGATTTTATAATCACGAATGAGTAATTACAATCGAACGGAAATCGTGCCAATTGTGCGGATATGTTGAGTATGGTTTTATAACCCCGCGAAAATAGATTCGCGCCAAGAGAAGGAACCGTGGATGTATTTTGTGAAATATGCGTAGAAATTGACGATTTTGTTTATGTTTAGATAGTTTTATCGTGGTGCTGATTTGCGTCCTTGTTGCCCATTTAAATTCATCGATTTGGTTACAGCTCGTGTCCGGATTTACGCTGCGTTTATGTTTTGATCAGGGAGAAAAAAGAAAAGCGAATACATGAAAGGTTCAAAGAATTATTCGATGGTTCGGTAACTTGCATAATTTATTCGTATTTTTCACCTAAGTATTGGTTACTGGAAGGGTGATGGTTTTGTCTTAACTGTTCCAAGTTGAATCAGGAGGGGAAGGAGGAGGATAAGAGTTGTGTTTTGACCTTGAAGCAAAGTGGTGAAAATTGCACTTGCTCAACCTTTACCCCGTCCCCATTGCCCTTAAAAACTAACCATGTTCAAAAAAACTTGGAATTTTTTTAAAAAAATTTGTGAAAAAATTTTACTCGCCATTTGTTTTACAAAAACGTCATAGTTTTTGAAGAAAAAAGATCTTGATATAGTTTTTCACAAAAAGTACTTTTATTCAAGAAATCATCAATGACGATTTTTAACCATTAATCTCATAATTTAAGAAAATATATTTTTTAGATTTCTCATTAAAAATTTGAAAAACACGAAAAAGTGATTTTTTCTGAATAAACACATTTTAAAAGTACCTAAGACAAAAAAGAACAATCGTTTCCAATGACCTTTTTGGATAAAAATATTCATGTTTCGAGTAGAGCATTTTGATGAATATTTCCTCAGCTATAATTATTTCAATTTCTTACGAAAGCTGTTGAACTTGAAAAACATGAAAAAGTGAATTTTTTTTAGAAGTGTCGACATGATTACCTCTTACTGAAAAATTTTCTTGGAATGTAAACTTGAAAAATGAAATAAAATTACGATCAGAAAATCGATCAATTACCTATACCTACCTAAATGAAAGAAAAATTGAATTGATCTTTCTCTGAAAATTAAAATATTGTAGAAAATCTGTATTGAAAAAGAATCGATTCTAGAGATCAGGGAAAAAATTTATAAAATTGATCGATTTTGAATGAAAAATTGTCTGATACGTGATACAAAAAAATTTATAAATTTTAGAGAATTTTACGATTTTGGAAAATTTACATATTTTTCAAACTTAACGAAGCTTAGAAAAAAAATTTTTATATTTACAAATTTTGTGATTTACAATTTTTAATAAAAAATAATCAATTCCAGAAAATTAATCGATTTTAGGAAATTGACAAATTTTAGGAAATCGATCCATATCTAATGAATTTACATACTTACCTACTTCGAAAAATCAACTGATTTCAAAAAAACAGAATGAATTAAGAAAATTGACCAATTTTAGAAAATAAGTACCTAGGTACCTACGTAAATTTCGAAAATTATAGCGACTTCAAAAACTTGGCTAATTGTAGAAAATTTGGCTGATTTTAGAAAATTGACTGATTAAAAAGATTTTTAAATTAAAATCGTTTAGATTTTCAGACCAAAAAAACAAACAATTTCAAAAAAAATCCAACCGACTTTTCAAGTTTCAACCTATACTTAGTCTCATAAGCTAGCATAATCTCTATTATATAAAGAGAAGTGGTGTTTTCGTTGTCCCGGGTAAACTCCGAAGATCCGGCGAGTTGAGGGTGGAGGGTGGTGCCATCGGATAGCCATTGACGAGGAGAAGGTTTAGCGCGCAAAAAGTTTGGAAAAAGTCGCCTTCAAAGTTGAGAAAATTCGCCTCAAAGTTTGGCAAATTTCGGCTTCCGTTTGGCCAATCAGAAGGCGGATAGCCGAAAATGCGGTTTTTCGCGAATATCTCAAAACGGGTGCGTCGAATCGAAAATCTAATGACACATTGACGATAGCAAATTTTACGGGCTACAATTTTGGTTCTCTTCGATTTTTGCTGAAACAGCTTCGTTTTTGAGATATTCCTCCGAGAAAGCTGAAGTGAAGTTTTGAAAATTTCAACCAGTGAGAGACCTGTGGTGACTAATGTGCGGAATTTTGTAGACCTTATCAACAACAGCAACGTAGCCGAGTTGACTACATCATGGATTCTCACCCCGGATGATAGGGGTTCGAGTCCTACAGGGAGCAAATATTTTTTATAATTTTTTTTCAAGAAAATAAATTTTTTAAAAAAACTTGAAAAATTTTTAATACAAATTATAAAGATTGATTCAACCTCCAAAATTAATTTTTTTTTTTATAAATTATCCATTAATTGTAATGTTTATGAATGTGAGGTGATGGAGTTTGTAATTAATATCATCCGAAAAAGTTTAATAATTTTGACCAATCAGAAGCCGTAGGAAGGATATGAAAAAATTGACTTCACCTGGGGTTCAAATTGAATGCAATTAATCGAATTTTTATTTAATGGGAGAGAGCATTCAAAAAATGGATATCTATGACTTCTGTTATTTGAAAAAATTTAATTATTGGCGGAGTTGTTAATTAATAGGAGAGATTCAAAAAACAAATTTAACCTGGGGTTCAAATTGAATATAAAGTTGAAAAAAATTATTGAATCCACGTGGGGTATTTGATCATGCTAAATTGTGTTTAGATTACTTACTTTTAAAATTTTAAAAAATTATATGGGCAGAAAAAAAAATTAATTAAATCAATAAAAAAAATTGACACGAATTTGAAACAATTCAAGTCAATAAATTTAGAAAAAAATTTGCTGAATTGAATTTTTTTTTAGATTAAGTAATTATTGTAACAAATTTTTGGTACTTAATGTTTTTCATTTGATTAAATCAATATATTTTTTTTAAATAAACAGCCATTTTTGAATTGATTGAATTTTTTATGATTTTTTACCCGTGTTTGATCAATAATTAATAGCATTTTACCTATCAGATCGAGATAAAAAAAATTAAAAAATATTTTGTCTCAATCATGTAAAAAAATACAAACATTTTGAATTTTTTCAACTCACCCAAACATTTCAAATTTTTCAAGATTACAAGTCGTCAAATTTTCATTTATGGGAGGAGAGTATTAAAAAATTGATGTGATCTCAGTAATTTAAAAAATTTATCAATTTATTTGGGAAGCTGTGTTTGGGGACTAAAAATGTATAAAAATGTGAAAAAAGTTTTTTTGCATAAAATTCCAAAAAATATGGTCTCTGACCTAAAAATGTGTTTTTGATGTTTTTAATTTTTGTTTGAAATGGTTTCAAAAATTTTAAAATGTGAAATTAAAAATACAAAAACAGTGGCAAATCGGTTAAAACTTTAAAAAATGTGAGCAATCAATGATTTTTTTAAATTGATGAATTAACTGAATTATTAATTTTTTTTCAAAAAATTGTTATAATTGGTTTAGACTTTAAAACGTGATAGGCAAATTTATTGATTTATTGATTTTTTCAATTTTTTCAAATTTTTTCACATGCTAAATCATTTTTGATTAGTGTGTTGATTAATGGGGGTGGGGGGGATATTCAAAAATAAATTGATCCACCAGAGGCATTTTTTGAAAAAATCGATTCGACCTGTGTAATTACCAAAATCTAAGAAAAGTTCATTACCTAATTGATCACATTTTTAATTAATAGGCAGGGTATTCAAAAAAAAAAAATGAATTCGGGCATGAATATTTTTTGAAAAAATTGAGTTGTCCTGTGTGTGTTGAAAAAATTTTAAATGTTGGTCATTTTTGACAATTTTGAATAAAAATAATTGGGAAAAAAATATTTTCGTAATTTGTTATTTTTGATCTCAGCAATTTGTTTCAAATCATAATTTATGGAGGGTATATTCAAAAAAAGAAGTGATTTCACCTGGAGTATTTTTGAAAATAATTGATTTAACCAGTTGTAATTAAAAAAATTATTAATGATTCATCAAATTATCAAATAATGGGAGTGGATATTAAATAATTGATTTGACCTGGGTTCAAATTAAATACAAATTTAAATGAGAAGGGGAATCCAAAAATTGATTTGACCTGGGTTTTCCTTCTTAAACTGATTCAATTTCTATAATTTTAAAAATGTTTAAAAAATTATGAATTGATCGAATTGTTGAGTAATGGGGGGTATTCAAAAAGTGAGTTTAATCTACTGGGGTTTTTTGAAAAAAAAATAGATTCATTTTGTAATTGAAAAAAAAAAATTACACAAAATATTATTTAATTGATTTTTTGATTAAGGGAGGGGATTCAAAAAATGGATTCGATCTGTTGTAAATTGAAAAATTTGAAGTTTCTAATGATTCAACAATTGAATACAATTGAATTAAATTTTAGGTAATGGGGGGGGGGGGGGTTTCCATTCAGAAGAAAAAATTAACTTTGGATTCCAACTGAATACTTGATTATGAAGGGGTATATGACGGGGACATTCAAAAAATTGTTTTTCAACCTGGGTTCAATGATAATAAAGCTGACAAATCTATGTAAAACTATGATTTGAAAATAATTTTTTTTTTTGGAGTGTTATCACCCGTCCGAAGGACGGTAGAAATTCTAGTTTTATTAATGAACAAACCAACATTATTACACAGGTCGACATGGAAAATGCTGTTTGAAGTTTACTGGATGATTTTTATAGCATTTTTCACGCTGATCACGAAAAAAGTAGTGGGGAAAAAAAAAAA
>JAVBJF010000913.1:0-27500 GCA_033439095.1 Pseudococcus viburni
CCCCCAAAACAAACCCCCCCCCCCCCCCCCCCCCCCCCCCCCCCCCCCCCCCCCCCCCGCCCCCCCCCCCCCCCCCCCCCCCCAAAAACCCCCCCCGCCCCCCCCCCCCCCCCCCCCCCCCCCCCCCCCCCCCCCCCCCCCCCCCCCCCCCCCCCCCCCCCCCCCCCCAAACCCCCCCCCCCCCCCCCCCCCACCCCCCCCCCCCCCCCCCCCCCCCCCCCCCCCCCCCCCCAAAACCCCCCCCCCCCCCCCCCCCCCCCCCCCCCCCCCCCCCCCCCCCCCCCCCCCCCCCCCCCCCCAAACCCCCCCCCCCCCCCCCCCCCCCCCCCCCCCCCCCCCCCCCCCACCCCCCCCCCCCCCCCCCCCCCCCCCCCCCCCCCCCCCCCCCCCCCCCCCCCCCCACCCCCCCCCCCCCCCCCCCCCCCCCCCCCCCCCCCCCCCCCCCCCCCCCCCCCCCCCCCCCCCCCCGCCCCCCCCCCCCCCCCCCCCCCCCCCCCCCCTCCCCCCCCCCCCCCCCCCCCCCCCCCCCCCCCCCCCCCCCCCCCCCCCCCCCCCCCCCCCCCCCCCCCCCCCCCCCCCCCCCCCCCCCCCCCCCCCCCCCCCCCCCCCCCCCCACCCCCCCCCCCCCCCCCCCCCCCCCCCCCCCCCCCCCCCCCCCCCCCCCCCCCCCCCCCCCCGCCCCCCCCCCCCCCCCCCCCCCCCCCCCCCCCCCCCCCCCCCCCCCCCCCCCCCCCCCCCCCCCCCCCCCCCCCCCCCCCCCCCCCCCACCCCCCCCCCCCCCCCCCCCCCCCCCCCCCCCCCCCCCCCCCCCCCCCCCCCCCCCCCCCCCCCCCCCCCCCCCCCCCCCCCCCCCCCCCCCCCCCCCCCCCCCCCCCCCCCCCAAAACCCCCCCCCCCCCCCCCCCCCCCCCCCCCCCCCCCCCCCCCCCCCCCCCCCCCCCCCCCCCCCCCCCCCCCCCCCCCCCCACCCCCCCCCCCCCCCCCCCCCCCCCCCCCCCCCCCCCCCCCCCCCCCCCCCCCCCCCCCCCCCCCCCCCCCCCCCCCCCCCCCCCCCCACCCCCCCCCCCCCCCCCCCCCCCACCCCCCCCCCCACCCCCCCCCCCCCCCCCCCCCCCCCCCCCCCCTCCCCCCCCCCCCCCCCCCCCCCCCCCCCCCCCCCCCCCCCCCCCCCCCCCCCCCCCCCCCCCCCCCCCCCCCACCCCCCCCCCCCCCCCCCCCCCCCCACCCCCCCCCCCCCCCCCCCCCCCCCCCACCCCCCCCCCCCCCCCCCCCCCCCCCCCCCCCCCCCCCCCCCCCCCCCCCCCCCCCCCCCCCCCCCCCCCCCCCCCCCCCCCCCCAACCCCCCCCCCCCCCCCCCCCCCCCCCCCCCCCACCCCCCCCCCCCCCCCCCCCCCCCCCCCCCCCCCCCCCCCCCCCCCCCCCCCCCCCCCCCCCCCCCCCCCCCCCCCACCCCCCCCCCCCCCCCCCCCCCCCCCCCCCCCCCCCCCCCCCCCCCCCCCCCCCCCCCCCCCCCCCCCCCCCCCCCCCCCGCCCCCCCCCCCCCCCCCCCAGCGCGCCGCCCTGCGCTTCGCCCCCCCTCCCCGCCCGCCCCTGCCCGCGCGAGCGCCCACGCCCCGCCCCCCCCCCCCCCCCGACCCGTCGGCCCCCCCCTCGCGCCCCCGCCCACCCAGCCGACCCCACCTCCGCCGCACCCCCCCTCGGCCCCCGCCGACCGACCAGCGCCACCTCCACCCGCCCGCCCGCCGCCGCGCCCCGCACCGCCACCCCCCCAGCGGCCCACCAGACTCCACCCGACCCCCCCCACCGCGCCACCGCAGCCGCTATACCGCCCACCCCACCCGCCCCCGAGACGCACTGCCCGCGTCCGCCCACGCCCCGCCCCCTGCCCGCACCCCGCCCCCCGCGCCCCCTACCGCACCCCCCCCCCCCCAACAGCCCCACGCCGCACAGCCCCCCCCGCCCCAACCCGCATCCCCCAACCCCCCGCCCCCCACCCAACCGAGAGCCCAGCGCGCGCCCCCGACCCGCCCCCGCTCGCGCGCCTCCCCCCCCCCCCCCCCCACCCCCCCCCAGAACACATCCACGGAGACCCGACCCCCCGGCCTGCCCCACCCCCCCCACCCCGCCCCCCCCCCCCCGTCCCCCGACCCCCCTCCTGCCCTCGCCGTCCGCACCGCCGCCCCGCCCCTCCGCACCGCGCAGCCCCGCCACCAACCCGCCCTCGCCGTCCCCAGCCCCGCGCCTCGCACCGGCCCCCCACCTGCCGCGACACCCCGCCCCCACCCCCCGCCGACCCCGCCCCTGCCCACCCCGCCCCGCACCCCTGCGAAAAGCAGACTAGCACGCGCCCCGCACAGCCACCCGCCGCCCGGCCCCCAGCCGCCCCCGCCCCCCCCCCATCGCCTCAGCCGCCGCCCTCCCCCCCAAAAACCGCCGCCCCTGACCACCCACAACACACGGACGCCGCTACGCACCGCACGCCCGCACCCCTCCCGCCCCCCACCCCCCCCCCCCCCGCCGCCCGACCCCCCCCGCCCCCGCCCACCAGCACACGCCGGCCCCACCCACACACAGCCGCCCCACGCCCCCCCCCCGCGCAGACCGCCCCCCCCCCCCACGCCCCCCGCCCCACGCTGACGCCCGCCCGCCCGCCGCGCACCCCCCATGCGGCGGACCGCACGCCGCCCCCGCCCACGACCAGACCTGCCGCCCCCCCGCGCCCGCCTGAATCCGCCGACCTCACACCGCCCCCCCTTATGCGCGCCAAACCAGCCGCAACGCCCCCCACACGCCCCCCCCCCCCGCCCCGCGCCCCCTGCACCACCCCCCCCCCCCCGCCCCGCACGCCGCACCCGCCCGCCCCCCCCGCCGCGCCAAGCCCCGAACGCACCCCCAAAGACCACGGCCCGCCGACCGCCCGCCTCCCAACCGCCCCCCGCCCCCGACCCTCCCCCGCCACGCCCCGCCGACCCCCGCCCCGCACCTGGCGCCACTCCGCACCCCGCCCCCCGCAGACACCATGACCCAGACCACCCACAGCCCCCCCCAGGACCACCCCCGCGACCCCCAGCCCCCTTCCCCCCGCCCACCCCCCGGCCCCGCACCGCCCCTCCCCCCGCGCTCACCACCCCCCACCCCCACCCGCCCCCACCCAAACACAACTGCGCGCCCGAGCCGCCGCCCCCGCCCCCCCCTCGCGCCCCCACCCCCCTCCGCCAGCGCGCCGCGACGCCCCCCCCCGCGACGCGCAAACCTCCGAAGACCGCCGCCCCACACCCCCACACGACCGCCCCCCGCCCAGCCGGCCCCCCCCCCGCCGCCCGCCCCGCCCCCCGCGCCCCCCCCTCCCCCCCCGCGCACCCTGCCCTCGCCTCCCCCCCAACCCCCCCCGCTGCCCCCCCCGCCGACCGCGCCGAACCGCGACCCACCACTCCCCCTTCCCCCCCCCACGCCCCCCCGCCCCACCCCCCCCCCTCCGCCCCGCCAAGGGCCGGCCATGCCCCGTGGCCGCCCGCCCCCCCCCGCCACGCTACCTCCACCGACGCACCACGCCCCCACCCCCCCCGACCCCCCCGCCCCCCCCCACACCCCGCCCCCCGCCCGGCCCCGCGCCGCGCCCCCCCCCCACCTCCGCCCCAGCCACCCCCGCACCCCGCGGCCAGAAAAGCCCCGCCGCCCGCCCTCCTCTGCAACTCCCACCGCGCACGCCCCCCCCCGTGGCTCCCGCCCCTGCACCCCAACCACACTCCCTCAGGCCACCCCCGCGCCCCGCCACCCCCGCACCGCCGACCCCCCGCCCCCCCCCCCAGCACCACCCACACGCGCGGCCACCCGCCCTGACCCCGGCCGCCCCCCCGAACCACCCCTCGCCCCGCCCCACACGCGCGCCCTTGCGCGCCCCCCCCCCAACTAAGAAAAAAAAACACCGCCCCCCCCGCGACCCCCCCCTGCCCCCCCCCGCGGCCCCCCCCGCCCTCCCCCGACACCACAGCGCGCCCTGCGACCGCCCCACATAAACCCCCGACCCCCCGCCCGAAGACAGACCGAGCCGCCCCACCCCACACACACACGCAGGCCGACACCCCCCTCGCCACCCCCTCCCAAAGCCCCGCCCAACCACCCACCCCCCCCCCACCCGCCACCACCAGCGCCCCGCCCAACAAAAGCAGAAAAACACACCCCCCCCAAGCCCCACCACATGAAACAACCGCACCCGCGCACGCGGCCCGCAGAGGCACGCGCCCCCCCCCACACGCCGCCCGGCCACCACGAGCCACCCCAACGCCAACGCACCCCCACCGCCTGACGTACCCCAGCAACCCCCACCTCCGCCGCCCCCCGCCGCACCGCCGCGAGGCGCCGGCCCCCCCCCAGCCCTACCCACCCGCCCCCCCCCCCCAACGCCCTGACTGCGTGCGCCCCCCCCCGCCACCGCCCCCCACCCCCCCCCCCGCGCCCCCCCTCCCCCCCACACGCAGAGACACGACTGCCCCCTCCGCCACGACCCACCCCCCCGCGGCCAAAAGCCGCCCCCGCCGCCAACAAACCCCACCTACACCGACCACCTGCCCGAAAGCCCGCCCCCCCCCCTCCCCCCGCCCCAGCCACCCCCCCCCCAACACCAACAAAGACCCAAACGCGCCGACTGAACACACAGAAAGACCCCCGCCCACCCCCGCCCTGCCACCCCCCGCCCCCGCACGCCCTCCCGCCACTCACCCACCCCCCCCGCCCCCCCGAGCAACCCCCAGCACACCCGACCACCCGAACGACACAACGACCGCGCCCCCGCCCCCAAGGAGCCACTACGCCCGCCCCCCCCCCGCCCATCGCCCGCCCGCCCCCACCCCCGCGAGCCCAGCGCCGCCCCCCCCCAACCGCCCACCCCTCTGAGCCCGCTAACCCCAAGCCAAACCACCCCACCTGCGCCGCAGGCGCATGGCCCCCCAGCCTCCCCGCCACATCGCCCCCTCGCCCCCCCCACCCCCGTCCCGGCTGAAGCACCGAGCAACTCGCCCATGCCCGACCACGCCAAACAACGCCTCCGCGCACCCCGACACGTGCGCCTCACCCCCCCACCGGCCCCACCCAAGGCCCCCCACCGCCGCCCCCCACACACCCCCCCCACCGCCCACCCCCGTAAAGTCGAACCGAGCCGCGCCAGGCCGCACCACCCGCCCCCCACGCCCCCCCAGCCGCCCGCGCAGCGCCCCACCCCCGCCACGACCCCGCCGCCACCCCCCGCCACCGAGAAAGAGACGCC
Source organism: Pseudococcus viburni (assembly GCA_033439095.1). Classification (NCBI taxonomy): domain Eukaryota; kingdom Metazoa; phylum Arthropoda; class Insecta; order Hemiptera; family Pseudococcidae; genus Pseudococcus; species Pseudococcus viburni. The sequence continues at coordinate 5,263 of JAVBJF010000913.1, forward strand.
CCAGCCGCCCGCACCCACCCCCCCCCCCCCACCGACGCCGCCCCCCCGCCGCCGCACCCACCACAGCAACGATGCCGAACGCCCGCGAGCCGCGAGCCGACGCGCCCGCAAACAGAAAGACCGCCACGCGCCCCCACGCCCCCCTCCACCGCCGCCACGAAGACCCCCGCCCCGCCCCCCCGCGCCCCCGACCCACGCCCCCCCCCCCAACCACACCCCCCACGCGAACACGAGCGCAGGAGCACCCGCACCGCCCCGCACGACCCGCCCGCCAATTCTGCACGCCGGCCCGCCCTATACCCGCAAGCCACGCGCCACCCGACCGCACCGACCGCTCTGAGACCCTGAATGGCCCCACTACCACAAGACCACGCCCCCCCACGGACGCCCCCGCACCGCACACACCCCCACCGCCCCCCCCCGTCGCCAGCGCCCACTCGCCCACCCAACCCCCCGCGACCCCCCGCCCAGCCCCCACACACCCCCCCCCGCCCGCCGCCCGCCACACCGCCACCCCCCCCCCCCACAGCCCGCCGCCCCCCCCCGCCGCCCCACCCCCCGCGCGAGCTGCCGCCAGCCGCGCGCCGCCGCCCCCCCACGCGAGAGAAAGACGCCCCGCCGCCTGCGCACTCCCGCGCCCGCAGACCAGCCACCCCGCCCCCCCCCCCCCCGCCGGCGTCCCACCCCCCGCAACCCCGAAAGAACCCCCCGCCCCCCCCACCACCCCGCAACGCAACCCAAAGAGCCTGCCGCCCCGTCCTCCTGCCCGCCGCCCCGCAAATCGCGCCACCTCGCCCCCGACACCCCCCTCCAGCCGCCCCCGACCGAGCCCCCCCGCCAAAGAAAGACCAGCCACACCCGAGAGCACAAGAAGACCCACCCCCCCCCTGCCCCCCTAGACCCACAGGCGCCCCGCACCGCCCCCCCCCCGCCTCGCCCCCCCCACCCCACCCCGCGCGCAAGCACAACCATACACGCCCCCAACCCGCCGAGCACGACAAGACTGCCGCCCCCCCACCCCCCACCCGCGACAACCCGCGCCGGCCGCCCCGCTGCCCTGCAGCGCCCCCCCCGCCCCAGTCCACCCACCAGCGCCCCCTGCGCCCCCTCACCGCCGCACCTCTCGAACCAACCAACCCGCGCCCCCCCCCCCCTGCGAGCCCCCCCGCCCCTCACCCCACCCGGCCCACACACCCCGCTACTGCAGACGACCACCCAGCCGCACACACCCCGCACACCCCCCCCACAGCGACACGCAGCCACCCCACCCCCTCTCGAAGCCCGCCCCACGTCGCGCCCCCGCGCCCCCCCCAACCGCCGCACGCCCGCCGCCCCCCGAAGAAAAACAAAGACCCCCCCCCCCGCATCCGCGCCAAAACCGTCCGTCTCCCACCCCCCCCCCCCCCGCCCCCCGCGCACGCCCCCACGCGCGACGGCGCCGCCACTTAGATGCGCACCCGTCGACGCCCACAGAAAACCGCGCCGCCGCCGCCCCCCCGCCCCCCGCGCGACCCCTGCCCCCTCCCTGCCCCCCCCCACCACGCCCCCGCCCTCGTGCCCCGCGCGAGCCCACCCCCCCCCAAGCACACGCCGACCAGCCCGCCGACCCCAACCACGCCCACCCTCACCCCGCCTTGTTTCTGGCCCCCCCCCCCGCCCCCCCGCCCCCGCCTCCCCCGCCCCCCACCCCGCCCCCGCCGGACCCGACACACCGCGCCCCCACACGCCCGCCCGCCGCCTAGAGGCCCGCCCGCCCCCCCCACCCCCCCGCCCGCCGCCCGCCCCCCCCCGCTCCCCCGCCAAACCGCAACGCCCCCCCCACAAAAAAGAACAGCCGCCCCACTCCCCCCAGCCCCGCGCCCCCCCCCGCGCCCTCCCCCCCCCCCCCCCCCCCCACCCCCGCCCCCCGCACGCAGCCCCGACTGAAGCGCCCACCCCCACCAACCGACCGCCGCCCCCCGCCCCCCGAACACGCCCCACCCCCCCGCCCCCACCCCGCGCCACGCCCCCACGCCCCCGAACACCCCAAGCCCACAATATGCCCGCCCCCCAGGCCGCACCGCCCCCACCGAAGACCCGAGCGGCCCCCGCCGACCGCGCCGCCCGACCGACCCCCGCCGCCCCCCCCACCCGCACGCCCCCCGCCCGCCGAGATCAACAACGCCGCGCCCCGATACACCGACCACGACCACCCCGCCCCGCCGCGCCACCCCCCCCCAGCCAGCCCCCCGCGCCCCGCCCCCGCCACCGCGCCCTGACCCACCCGGCCCACCTGCCCCCCAGCCACCCCCCACAACAAGAGAACACCGCCCCCCACCCCCGCCCCGGCCAGCCCACCACCCGCCCCCCCCCGGCCCCCCCCCACCCCGCGCCCGCCGCACCGCGAGACCGCACCCCCCGCCCAAAAACAACAACTGCCGACACACGGCCCACCCCCCCCCACCCCCGACCCCCCCACACACCTCCCGCCGCCCGCGCCCGGACAACCCCACCGCCCCCCCCAGCCGCCCCGCACGAGAAAGCCCAAGCACCGCCACACCCGCCGAGCACGAGACCGCCCGCCGCCCCGCCCCACCACAACGCCACGCCACACCCGCGACGCACCCGCCCACCCCAACGCCCCTCCCCAACACCCCATCCCCCCCCCCCCCCGCCGCCCGCGCCCGTCGCCAGTGCTCGCGACCTCCCCCCCCCGCCCCCCCCCGCCCCAGCCCCCCCCCCCCCCCCCCCCCCCACTCCTCCGGACCAGCCCGACAGAAGACGCAGTCAACACGCCGCCCGCACCCCCCTCGCTCCCTCGCTCCCCCCCCCCGCCTCCCACCCCTCGTCCTCCCTTGACCCCCCCATGCGCACAGCCAACCCCGCCACCACCCCCGATCGGCACACCCGCCCGAACACCGCAGCCACCCACCGCCCCCCACCCGCACCAGCGGCACGCTCGCGACCCCTCCCCCCCCGCGCCCCCCCCCGCCCCCCCCCCGCGCTGCCGCCGCCGCCCACGCCACCGACCGCAAATAGACGCCAGCAAAAACCCGGCCCCTGCCGCCGCCCCCCGAACACCCCGCCCCCTCACCCCCCGCCCGCACACCCCCCCAGCCGCCCCAACGACCCCCCACCCGCCCCCCCCCACGCCACAGAACGAAACGCCAAAACACACTGCCAGAAGCCAGCGCACCCCGCCCCCCCTCCCCCACCGCAACGCCCCCCCCTCCCCCCACCCCAAGAACCCAGCCGACACCGGGGCCCCGACCAACCGCCCTGACCCCAGCCCCCAACCGCCCACACCCAGACAGCCCAGCCCGCTCGCCCCCCCCCCCGCCCCACACCCGCGCCCCCCCCCCTCCCAGCCTCTGACACCATACATCTTCACTGGAGCCGCCCCCGGGGCCCCGCCACCCCACCCCGCGCCCCTCGCCCCCTGCACCTCCGCCCCCCCCCGCCGCACGCCCCCACCCACCCTCCCCCACCCCCCCAACCCAACCCCCTCGCCGTCCCCTCCCGCCCCGCCGCCCCCCCCCCCCCACCCCCCCTGCCCCCCCCCCCCACCCCGGGGGGGGCGCGCCCCCCCCGCCCCCCCCCCCCCCACCGCCTCCCGCCCCCCTCCCTCAGCCCCACCCCCACTCCCCGCTCACGACCCCCCTCCCCCCTCACCCCTGCCCCCCGCCCAAACCACCCCCACCGCCCCCCCCCTCACAGCCCCCCCCCACGCCCCCCCCCCCCCCCAGCCCCCCCCCTCCCACCCATCCCTCCCCCCCCCAATCCCTTCCCCCCCCTGCCGCACCCCACCCTTCCCCCTCCCACTCCCCCTCCACAACCTTCCAACCCGCCTCCACTCACCCCCCCCCCTTCCTGCCCCACGCCGACCTGCCGCCCCCCTCCCCACCCCCCGCGCCCTACCGCGCCCCCCCCCCCACGACCCCCGCCCCCGGCCCCGTCCCCCCCCCCTCCGACCACCCCCCCCCCCCCGCCCTCCCCCGCTGCACCCCACGCACCTCTCCGCCCCCACCGCCCGCTACCCCACCCCCCGCCACCCCTCCCCCACACAACTCCGCGCGCCCCCGCCCCCCCCCGCACCCCCCCCACCCCGCCCCGCCCCCCCCCCCCCCCCCTCCGCCGCCCGTCACGCCCCTGCCCCGCCTGCAGAGCGACCCCCAAACGCCCCCCCCACCCCCCCCCGGACCGGCACACCCACCAAAGAAAACACGCCCCTCCGTGCCGCCCCGAACCGCCCACAACAACCCCCCCTCAAGAGCCCCCTCCCCCGCCCCGCAGCAGAACGCGAAAGCACCCCCCGTGCCCCTCCACCACGACCCCAACCCAGAGCCGTGCGCCGACCCGCCCCCGCCCACCCCCCCCCCACCGCACGCGCCCGCCCCCACCCCCGCCGCCGCCCACCCCCGCCTCCTGCACCTCCAACAACCCCCCGCCCCCCCCGCAGACTCGAGACCCCACGCCCTCCCCAGACGCCACCCCCCCCCCCCCGTCCACTGCCCGCCCCCCCGCCCGCGCCGACCCGCCAGCACGCGAACTGCCGCCTGCGACCCGCCACCCCGACCGCCCCCCACACCCGCCCCCCAGCCCACGGCGGCCACCCGCCGCCCGCGACCGCTCCCCTCTCCTACCCGCCCCCCGCGCCCACAACACCCCACCCCCAAACCCCCCACCGCACGACACCGCTCCACCCTGCTCTGACCAAAACACCCCGCCCATCCCACAGCGCCCCCCCGCCCAGCCTACCCCGCACCCCGCCCGCGCCCCCGCCCCCCCGCCGCGCCACCCCCCCCCGCGTCCGCCCCGCGAACCCCAGCAGCTGCCCCAACACCCCCCGCAAGCAGCCAGGCCCCCGAGACCCGCCCGACCACCTCAACCCCCCGGGCCGCCACCGCCCGCCGCGCCCCCCCCAAGCCACCCCCCGAACCGCCCGCACAACCGACCACCCCCGCCCGCCGCCCGCCCCAAAACGCCCAGAAGCCCCCCCACCCCCCCCCCCCATGCACCCAGCCCAGCCCCGCCAAAGCACAACCCGCACAGCACCACATCCCCCCCCAACACCCAACAAGCGCAACACGAACACGCCCGCCACAGCCACCGCACCCCCCCCCACCCCCGCCCCGCACCAGCCAACCAGCCCCGCCCCTGCCCACGCGCCAGCACACCACCCACGGCCACCAGCGCCCCCGCGCCCCCGCCAGCCACCCACCCCGGTGACCGCGCACCTCACCCCCCCCCCAAAACAAACGACGAACACCGCCCCGCCCCCCACTCGCCCGACCTGACAACCGCGCGCCAGCTCCCGCTGCCCACCCCACCCCCACAGCCGACCCCACCTTCGAAGCACGCACCAGACGACACCCCTCCCACCCCCCCCCCGCCCCCACCATTCAGCAGCCGCACCCCTGCACCCGCCCCCCCGCCGCCCCCAGCACCGACACCACCCACCAGCCCGCCCTCCCTCCCGCCGCGCCGCCCCAACCCAAATGCCCCCGCGCCCGCCCCGCACCCCAGACAACAAGCCGCCGCCCCACCCCGCCCCCTCTCCCCGCCGCGCCCCCCGCCCCCCCCGCCAACCGCCGCCCACCGCCCCGCGCCACCACGCCCTGCGCCGCACGCCCCCCCGCCCCCCCCCCACCCCCCACCGCACCCCACGACCGCCCCCCCCCCGACCCCCACGCTCTCGCACGCCTGGCTGCCCCCCCCGCCCGCCTGCCACACCCCCCCAGACGCACCGCCACAAAGCGCCCGCCACCCCCCCCGCCAGCCGCCAGACCGCCACCCCGCGCACCCCCGCCCCGCCCGCCCCCCCCCCCCCACGCCCACCACGACCACCCCCCAGACGACCGCCCAACCCTGCCCGCCCCGCACCCCAAAACCCCCACCCCCAGCCGACCCGCACCCCTGCGACCGAGCCCCCTCTGCCCGCCCTCCCCCCCCCTGTCTTCGACCCCAACCCCACCCCCCGACCCGACCCCAACCCCCCCCACCGCCCCCCACCCCCTCCCCCGAGCACCCCACCAACCCCCCTCGCCCGACGCCCCCCTCCGCCCTCCCCCCCAATCGCCATCACCCCGCGCCGCCACCACCCACCCTCCGCCCCCGACGCCCACCCAGAAATGACGCGACTGAGCCACCCCTGCACACCAGCGCCGCCGCCCGCCCCACATCCCGACTCGCCCCCCGCCCCCGCGACCGGACCCCACGGCCAACAAGCCCACACAACGAAATCCGCCCCCTCTCCCCCGCACGGCCCTCACAAAGCCCCACACGCACGCCCCGCCCCCCCGCGTCCGCCCCCCCCCCACCGCGCCACGCCGCCCTCCCGCCAGCGGCCCCGACCAGCAGTCCCCCCGCCAGCCCAGCCAAAAGACAGCCTCTGCCCCGCGCCCACCGCCACAAGCCCAGCACCCTCGCAGCGCCCTGCGCCCGAGTCTACCCTCGCGCCCCCCCCCCCCGCCTCCCGCCCGCCGCCCAAACAAACGCCCACCCAACACCCCCAAGCAACAGCCCCCGCCTCCGCCCCTGCCCACGCCCCCAGTCACCACCCCCCCCCCCAGCCCCACCCCACCCAGCCCCCCACCCGCACCCCCACGCCAACGCGCCCCCCCCCTCCCCCCCACAACGCCGCGCCCCCCCCCTCGCCTAGACCCCACGCGCCCGCCCCCCGCCCGTCCCCGCCGCCTGCCTGCTCCGCCCCTGCCCACCCCTGCCCGCCACCACCGAACAGCACACCCCACGACGCAAACCCGCGGCCGACCCGCGCACCCGCCCACTCCACCCGCCCCCCCCCCGCCCCCCACTCCCCCCCCCCCCGCATGCCACCGCGCCACCCCCGCCACGCACCCCCACGCCCCCGCCACCCCCCCCAACCCCACAAAGCCCCCCCCCCCTCGCCTCGCATGACCCGCCCCGCACGCCCCACCCCCCCCCCCCGCACAGCCAGCATCCCCCCCCCGCACACCCCACTCCCTCCAAGCGCCCCCCACCGATGAGACGCGCCGCCCCGCCACCACCACAACAAAGCACCCACCCCCTCCCCCGACCCTTCGGTCCCCTCGCCCCGCCCCGCCCCCCCCGCCCCCCCCGCCCCAAGCCCCCCGCCCCGAGCCCCCGCCGCCCGACCCCCCCACCCACCGACCCCCGCGCCCCCCCCCCACCCGCGCAAATCACCCGCCACCCCCACACCACCCGCCCCCCAGCCCCCACACCAGACACTTGCCCGACCGTCCCTCACCCATCCCCCCCCCGCCACCCGCGACCCCGCTACCGCCCCGCACAGCGCCAACCGCGCCGCCCCCCAAAGACGCACGCGACAACACCCCCCCCGCGCCCCACCGCCGTTACCCCCAGCGCGCCCCGCGCCCCGCCGCCGCCTCACCGCATCCGCCCTCTGCCGACCCTACCGCAAACACACCGCGCGGGCAACCGCCCCCCAGCCCCCACGCCCCGCATCCGCCCACCCCCCACTCCGCCACCAAAGCCTACCTCTCCCCCGCCCCCGCATCCGCTAACGCGCCCCGCGCCCGCCCCCGCCCCCGGAACAGAACCACACCCCCCCAAACCCCCTACGCCCTCCACCCGCCCCCCGCGCGGCGCCCTGCCCCCCCCCCCCGCCCGCCCACCGGCGCGACGACCCCGCCGCCAGCCACCCCACCAGCCGCCGCCCATGCCCGCGCGACAAGAAAGCCCCCGCCCCGCCCCCCAGCCCCACCCCGCACCCGCGCCCCCTCGCCTCCCCCCCACCGCCTCGCCCCACGCCAGACCACCCGCCCCCCCCCACCAACAACACCCCACCCGCACGCCGACCCACACCCCCCCACCGCGCCGCCTCCCGCCAGCCAACACCTCCCCCACCCACCCCCCCCCCCCCCCCCCCCCGCCGCCCTCCGCCACCGCCTCCACCCCCCCGGAGCCCCACCTGCCCCCGCCCACACCAAGACCGCCCCCCGCCCCCCCCCCCCCCCCACCACAGCGAGCCCCCCCCCGCCCCCCTGCCGCCCTCCTCCCCGCACCCCCCCCCCCCCAGACCGAACCCCCCCCCCGCCCGCCCAGCCCCCCTGAGACGAAGCCCCCGACCCCCACCCCCTACAGGCGCCCCCCCCCGCCGACCCCCCCGCGGCCCCCCCCCTCCCCCCCCCCCCGCCTGTCCCCCGCAGCACAACAACCCCCGCCACCCCGCCGCCCCCCGAACCAACCCCGCCCCCCCCCCCCCGCTCCCGAACAAACAGACCCGCCCACGCCGCCCGCGCCCCCACCCACCCCCCGCGCCCCTCCTGCGCCCAGCCTCCCCCCCGCACCCCCCACCCCACCCACAGCGCCCCCCCGCGCCCCGGCCCCCGCACCACGCCGCCCCCCCCCTCCGCCCCCCCAAACCCCGCCACACCCCACCCCCGCACGCCCCCCCCGCGCAGCCCCACCACGCGACCCCCCCCCCCCCCTCCCGCCGGCCACCCCCCCTCTCCCCCACCGCGCCACACCCGCCCCCTCGCCCCAAAAGAGAGCCCCAACCGCCGCCCCGCCCGCCCCACACCGCACCCAGCGCACCCCCCCGCCCCCTCCCCCCCCCCCCCCGGCCGCCCCGCCCACGCCCCAACCCCACCACCGCCACGCACCAAAGAGCAGACACAAAGAAGCCCCCATGCTCCCCCCCCGCGCCGCCCCCCCCCCCCACACGCCACCTCTAACCAGCGAGCCATGCCCGCCCCGCGCCCCCCCTCTCCCTCGACGTACCAAGACGCCCCCCCCCCCTCCTCCTCCCGCGCACCCCCGCCCCCCTCTCTCCCCTCGTCCGCCCCTCCCCCACCCCCCTGCACCCCCCGCACCCCCGCCCCTCGCCCACCTCTCGCTCCCAGCCAACGCCCCAGTACCCCCCACCCCCGCACCCGCCCGCCTCCTCCCCCACTCCCGCCCCCGCACCCCCAAACCCCCCCGCCCGCCCCCGACCACCCCCCCCCCCCCCGCCCCTCTTCCCGCCCGAACCCCACACCGTCTCCCGCCTCCTCCAGCCGCCCCCCGCCCAACCCCGCGCACGCCCCACTCCCCCAACACGCCGCCGCCGACCACCGCCCGACAGAAACCAACGCAACCACACCCCCCTCCGCCCCGATCAAACCACACACCGCGCCCACCCCCCGCCCCTCCCCGCTCCCCCCCCGCGCCCCCCCCGCCGCCCTCCCCCACCGCCCCGAACACGACCCCACACGCGCCCCGCACCCGCGCCGCCCCCCGCGACGCACCCGCAGCCCCCCCCTCCGCCCCCCCTCCCCACCCTCCCACCCCTCCCCCCTTCCCACACCCCCTTCCCTCCACCTCGCCCTGCCCCCCACCCCCTCACTACCCCGCCTACACATCCTCCTCCTCCCCCTGCCCTCCCCCGCCCCCTCCCCCCCCCCCCTCCCGCCCCGCCCTCCGCCCCCCCCTCCAGCACCCCCCCTGCTCCCCCCCCCTCCTCTCCTCCTCTCCCTCTAGCACACCCCCGCTCCCCCCCCTCTCCGCCCCCCCGCCGCCCCCCCCCCACCTCCCCCCCCCTCCGCCCCCAACGCGCCCCCCCCCACGAGCCCGCCTCCCTCCTCCCTCCGCCACCACCCCATTCCCCTTTCCTCGCCCCTCCCGCTCACCCCCGCGCCCTCCTGCTCTTACCCCCTCCCACCCTCCCCACGCCCCCCCTTCCCCCACCACCGCCCCACCTCTCCCCCCGCCCCACCCCGCCCCATGCCGCTCCCCAACCTCCCTCCAGCCTCCTCCTTCCCCCCCCCCCCCGAACTTCTTCCGCCCCGACCTCCTTCCCCGCCCACCCTCCACCACCCCATGAGGCCCTTCTCCCCCCACCCCCCCCAGCCCCCAAAATCTCCCCCCCCCCCCTCCCCCCCCCTTGCGACGCGAACCCGCGCCCCCTGCCTAAGCATACCCCCACGCCAACTCACCCCCCGCCCCCCCACACACAGCCCGCCCCGAGCTCGGCCCCCCCTCCTTCTCTACCCCCCCTGCTCTCCCCCCTACCACTCCCCCCCTACCCCATCACCCCCCCTCCGGCCTCCGAACCCCCCTCCCGTCTCCCCACGCCCCCACCTCCCCTCCCCCCTATCAGCCCTCCCCGCGTGCCCTCCCTCTCACTCCCCCCTCACCCCATCTCCCCCTCCTCCCCCCCTCCGCCCTCTTCCCCCTCCACGCGCCCCCTCAAACTCCGCCACTCCCCCCCTCCCCTCCCCCCCGCCCCCCACCTCCCCCCCTCCGCCCCTCCCCTCTTCCCCCCCCCCCATGCCCCCCCCCCCCCTCCTCCCTCCCCCCCGCTACCTCACCACCCCGCCTCCTCACCCCACCCCCTCCTCCCCCTCCCACCCTCCTACCCCCTCACCACTCACACCGAGACCACCCCCCCACAATACACCCCACCCACACGCCCCACCTCACAGAGAAAACTCCATACCCTCCCCTACCCCCCCCGCCTCCTCCCCCCCACCCTCCTCGGCCCCCCCCGACCACACCCAGCACGTACCCCCCATCCTTCCACACCCACCCCCCCCCTCAAAAAAACAAACAATATACAACTTAAGCGCCGCCCTCCCCTCCCCCGCCCACATCTTCCAAACCGCTCGACTCGCAAAACAAAAAGCAAAAAACCCACAACTTACCCCCCCTACCTGCAGGATCCCCAGATATACATCACCACACAAGAGAAAGACCAGAATAAACCTCCCACCATCGCTACCCGCCAGCCGCCTCTACAGTCAGATACTCTCCCCCTTAAACAAAAAACACCAAAACACGACGCTAACCTCACAACAGAACACCCCAACACCCACCCAACCGAAGCAAAAGATAAGAACAGAAAAAAAAGCACACCGTTCATCCCCTCATCACTCATAGTCGACTGAGCAAACCCCCACTAAAGATATGAAGACAAAGAAGAGACAAGAAACATCCAAGACAAAAAGCCCTCCAAACTAACAACCATCTAAATGCACTAACGTCACCCTCATACCTCTCTCCCAGACCCCCCCATGTGCTCCACTACCCCTCTAAGCTTCAGCGCCCACGCCTCCCCCCCCACCCGACCCTCCACCCCCCCCCCTCTCCCCGCTCCCACCTCCCTCTACCCCTCCCCGCCCCCCACCCCCCCCCCCCCCTCCCCTCCTCCCCCCCTCCCCGCAGCACTGCGCCCCGCGCCTGCCGCCCCATCCTACCGAGCCCCCTTACCCCCCCTCCCCCCACCCTCCTCCCTGCTCGCCCTTCCCCCCCCCCTTTCCCCATCCACCCCGGCCTCCCCTCCCACCCGCCACCCCCTTGCGGCCCTCTGCCCCACGACCCCCCACCCCCCCCCCCGACCCCCTTCGCAACCCAGCGCCCCGCGCACCGCAGCACCCCCCCACCCTCGCGCCCCCGCACCACCCCCTCCCCACCCCCTCCCCGCCGTCCCTCCCATACCGCACCCCCCTCCCTCGCCCCCTCCCCCCCATCAGCCACATCTCACTTAACCCCTCCCCTCCCATGCCCCTCCCACCCCGTCATCCACCCCAATCCCTGCCCACCCGCCCCCTCGCTCCCCCTCTCACCCTCCCCCCCCCCTCCCCCCCTCTCCACACCCCCGACCACGCCCGACCCTCTCTACCCTCTCCCCCTCACCCCCCCCCACCCCATCACCCCACCAACCGCCCCCACCCCCTACATCCACTCTTCCCCACCCCTAGACCTCACCTCCGCACCGCCTCCTCCTCTCTACGCCTCGCCCTCCGTAGCCCCCCCCCCCCACCCCTTCTCCTCCCCCCCGGCCCCCCCCCCTCCTAGCCATTCTCCCCCGCTCTACCCCCCCCATCCCCTCCACTATGCCCCACTCATCCAAAAACATACCTCCCTCCCCCTCCCTCTCTCCCCACTAGCCCCGCTCTCCCCCCCCCCTCTCCACCCCTCCCCCCCTCCCTCCCCTCCCCCAAACTCACCCCCCCTCCCCTCCCCCCCCCTCCCATAGCCCCCCTCTCCCCCCTCCATCCCCCCCCCCCCTCCCACCCCCTCTGTCAGCCTCCCCATTCTCCCGCTCGACGCCTCCCCCCCCCGCTCTTCTCCCTACCATCCCTCCCGTCTACCCCCTCTCTACACCCCCCGCAGGCCAGAACAAAGTCTGCACCCCCCCCCCCATCGCCTCCGCTCCACCCCCCTGACTCCTCCCTCCTCTCTCCACCCCCCCCGCAAACAGCATCCCCCCCCTCCTCACCCCGCAACTCCCGCCCTCACCCCCCCCCTCGCCTCACTCCCACCCCATGCACCTCCCCCCTCTCGCCCCAGTACGCTTCCTCCGCTGCCGTCCCCCCCGCCCCAACATCCCCCCAAACGCTCCCATTCCCCACACCCACCCCCCCTCCCCCGACGCCCACACCACAGACACCCCACTCTCCCGCCCCCCCCCCTGGTGTTGCCCCACCCCTCCCCCCCCCCCCCACCCGACGACCCTCCCGCCTCCTGACCTCCCCCGCACCCCCCCCCCTACACCATCTCCAACCCCACACGACCCTCACCCCCCCCTCCCCCTCCCCCTCCCTCCCCACCCTCGTCCCCTCCCCTCCCCCTTCATCCCCCCTACCTCTCCCCCCATCTCACACCCCCCTCCCCCCCCCCACACCAACCCCCCGCCCCTACATCCCTCCGCCCCCACCTCCCCCGGCCCTCCCCCGATCCCTCTCCTTCCCTCCCCCCGCCCGCCCCCTCACGCTCCCACTCACCCACCCTGCCCCCTCCTCCCCCCGCCGCCCCACACAGTGACCCCTGCACGCAGCCCCCCCCCCCCCTCCCTCTTTACTCCCTCCCCAATTCACCCCCCCGCCCCCCTAACCACGCCCCCCTAACATCGACCCCCGCTCCACTGACCCTCACCCCGCCCCCCCCCCCCCCAAACCTACCAGACCAGCAATCCCCCACCTCTCCCACCCTCCCACCCCCGACCCGATCACTCCCTCCCCTCACATCAGAACCAGACCCAAAACCCGCCACAAGTCGCACCAATACTCTCCCCCCTCCCTAGCCCGCTAATACACCACCCAGCCTCCCCCCCTCTCGCTCCCCATCCATTCCCACCCCGCCCGCCCCCCCCCCACAGCTGGCGCACTAGCCCCCACCCCCACCCCCCCCACTCGGCACCCCACTCATGCCCCGCCCCCCGCCCGCCCACCCAACCCAGTGCCCTCCTCCCCCCCCCTCCCCTCCCCCCCCCCGCCCCTCCACCCCCCGCTTTCTTCAGCCCCCCCCCCGCCCCTCTGCCCCCTGCCGAACCACCCTCTGCCCCCCCGCCCCCCCCATCTCTCAGCCACGCAGCCCGCCCTTCGATCTCTCCCCCGCCGCCCCTCTCGCGCCCCCACCCGCTCTCCCCACCGCCCCCCCGCGCGACCCCCCCCCGCACCCCGCCTCCCCCCCCACTCCTCGCGCCGCAACAACCCCCGCCGCCCCCCCCTCTCCCTCCCGCCCCCCCCTGCCTTCTCGCCGCCCCTCCACAGCGGCCGCGCCACCTCACGCACGCCCCCTCACGCTGCACCCCCAGCCCCGACAGCCAAGCACACACGAGCCCCCCCCCTCGCCGCCTCCCGCCCGCCCGCCCGCCCCCGCGCCCTCTGCCCCTACCGCCCGACGCCCTCCCACAGCCCCCCACCCACACCGCTCCGTCCCCCCCTCCCCCCCCCACCGCTCCCTCCCCCCCCCCCCCGCAGCCGCAGCTCCCGCCCCCCCCGCTCCTTCCCACCACCTTCCCCCCCCGCGCCGCCCCTCGGGCCCTGACGAACCACTCCCCACCCCCCCATCCCCCAACACCACGTCCCCTCCACCCCCCCGCCGCCCCTCGCCCGCGCCGCAACCTCCCCCCCCGCCCGCCCTGCAACCGCCGCCACCCGGCACACCCAACACCCTCCCCCCCCGAACCGACAGGTAACCCACCCCAAAGCCGCTGACCCAGCCTCTGCGCCCCCCTCGCCCTTGCCTCCCCCCAACCCCGCGACCCCGCCACACACACCTGCAACCAAGGCCCCCGCACCGCCACCCCGCCCCTCCCGCCCCCCCCGCCCCCGCCTCAGCAGACCCTTCCCCCTCTCCCCGCCCCCTCCCCCCCCCGGCCCCACCCTCCCTCCCACCCCAACCCCACACACCCGAGCCCGTGACCCCCTCGCCCGAAATTACCCCTCCTCCCCCCCCCCCTCCGCCCCCTTCCCCCCCTCTACCCCCCCCCGACCCCCCACCCGCCCCGCCCGCCCCCCCACTTCCCCCCGCGATACCCCCGCCCCCGACCCTCAGCAGCCCACCCGTTCGCCTCCTCCCCACCCCTGCACACTCCCCACTAGAACCTGCACCACTGCCCGCCGCCCGGCCAAAAGCTCTCTCCCTCCCCCCGGCCGCCTCGAGCCCCCCCCCTCCCCCCCTCCGCCACCCTCCACCCACGCCCGCCCCCCGCCCCAGCCCCACATCCGCCCCTGCCCCCCCTCTCTGTGCGCTCAACCCCCCTCGCCCCGCCCCCCCCCAACCCGACCACCCCCACGCACGCACCAACACCCCAACACAGACACCGCCCCCGCACACAACAACGCCGCCCCCCCGAAACACACCCCGCCCCCCCCTCCCCCCACAAGCAAGAAGACGCTCGCGCCCCCCCCCCACCCAACCCCGTCACCCCACACCCCGAACACCGCGCCCTCCCCCCCCCACCCCGCACCAAACACACACGCCCCCCCACCACTTCCAAGCCCGCTCCCCCCCACATCAGCCACACACTGACCCGCACGACAACGAACCACCAACAGAGAAACTACGAGAACAACACACAAGCACCGCCCCACGATCCAGCCCCCCGAGATAACCAAATACGCCCCAACCCCCCCACACAAAACCCCACCCACCACCAAAGCACCAACGACAAAAAGCAGCCCCACTCAGCCAGACCTCCCCCCCCCCCCCGCGCCCGCCGTAAAACACATCGCAAAAACCCTGAACCCCCTCATCACCCCCGCGCGTACACCCAACCGAACACCCGCCATCGCCCCGACAATACGAGGAGCAAATACAAACACCGAGCTCCCCCTCGAACCACACCAAAGAAAGCGACCCCCACCTCGCGCCAGCCCGCACACAGGACCTCCCCAGACCCAAAAGCCCACCGAAGCATCCCCCACGCGACACCTTGCGCGCCGCCCACCCACACCAACGAAACATGAAAACACGCCTCTCCCCCTCCCCCCCCCGCCCCCGCCCCCCCCCCCCCCCGACGCACACCCCCCCCTCCTGCCCAACCACGAAGACCCCAAGCCGACTCCACGACGCCCCGCCTCTCCCCCCACCCCCTCGCCTCACCCCACCCCCCCCTCCCCCACGCCGCCCCCCCCACAGCCAACGGTGACCACCAAAACCAGCCCCCCCACCGCCCGCAACCCCCCCCCTCCTCCCCCCGCCCCAGCGCCTGTGCTGTCCCCCCCCCCAGCCCAAGAACCCCTCCCCCGACCGCCGCCGCCCCACACGCCCCCCTCTCCCCCCACAACCCACCAACAAAGCCACTCCCTCCCCCACCCCACGGCCGCCGCCTCCCCAGCTCGCCGCGAGACCAGCCGCAGCCCGACCCCCCGCACGTCACAACCCACCACCACCCCCCGCCCCCCCCTAAACCACCCAACCGCCCGCACCCCCCCCTCCTGCTCCCCCCCCCCCCCCCTCCCGCCCCTCACGCGCCCCGACGCCCCCCGGCACCGCCCACGACCCCCAAGCGCAACGCGCCCTCCGCCCGACGCCCCCCCCAAAAAAGCCTCATCCCACCCCCCCCTCCCCCCTCAAAGCGACACCCCCGCCCCGCAGACATCCCCCCCCCCCGACGCCCTCAGCCACACGCCCCGCAACCACCCACAGACAGCAAAACAACCACCCCGCCCCTCCCTCCCCACCGACACCCCCAAACTCCCATCCTCCCTCCGCCCTCGCACCACCCCCCCAAGAAACACGGCGAACTCATGACCCCCCTCGCCCCTAGCCCCAAACGAAGCGCAACCCCCCGCCCGCGTCACCCCCCCCCTCCCCCCCCCACGCCCCCCACACCAGCGCCACCACGCCACCCCTACCTCGCCCACACGACTCACCCGCCCCCTCGAAAACATGCGACAAACAAAACCCCCCCCAGCCCCGCCCCCGCCCACCGCAACCGCCGCGCAACCCCCACCATCCACCCAACCCCCGCGCCCCCCCCCGCCCCACCCCACCCCACCCCCTCTCCTCCCTAGTACTAAATACCTCCCCCCTCCCCTCCGCCCCGCCTCCCCAACCTCACACCCTTCCCTTCCTCTCCTACCCCTCCCCTCACTCCCTGACGCACTCGGCACCTCCCTCACCAATAACAACACCCTCCCACACCCCTAAACTCCTCCACACCTCCCCCCCCCCCCCCCCCACTCTCCCCCCCCCTCCTCCCTCCCAACCCCCTCCCCCCCTCCCCCACCCTCCCCCCCTCCCCCTCCCCCTCTCCCCCCCCACTCCCATCCACTCGTTCCGCCCCCCCCCCCCACACCCCCCCTAATCCACCCCCTCCTCCCCCCCTCCCACCGCCCTCCCTCTTACCCCCCCACCAACCCCCCGCCTTCCTCCCACTCCCTCCACTCCCTCCCTCCCCCGCCTCTCCACCGACCCCCTCTCCACCGCTCCCGCTCCCCCCCCTCCCCCCTCTCCCCCCCCATGACTCCCCCCCCCCTCCCGCTAGCCCCACTACCCTCCCCCCAACCTTCACCCCCATCCCCCCTCCTCCCCCCCCCTCCGCCCTCCCATCAACACACCACCCCCCCCACCTCCACACCCTCAGCCCCTCCTCCCCACTCCTCCACACCTACTCCTCAAATCCACTCCTCCCCCCCCCCTCCTCAACCATCCCCCCTCCCCCCCCCTCCCTCCCCCTCCCCCACACTCCCGCACCCCCCCCTCCCTACCCCTACCTCCATCCCCCCCCCCTCCCTCCTCTACCCCACCAACCCACCCCACCTCCACCATCCCTCCCCCCCCCCACCCGCCACTCTCTCCCCCCATCCACTCCCACCCTCTCCCTACCTCGACCCCCCCCACTCCTCACCTACCATCTCCGACATACCCACCCCCTCTCCCCCTCCCCCCCCCCCCCTCACGCCCCCTCGACCACGCACCTCCCCCCCCCCCCTGCCAGCACCCTATCATCATCCATCCTTCCTCCTCTTTCCTCTCTCCCCTCCCCCCCCCCCCCCTCGCATCCCCCTCCCCCCTGGCCCCCCTCAACCCTCCCACTCTCCCTCCTCCTCCTCGTCCCCCACTCTCTCCCTCCCTCCTCCGCCGCTCCCCCTCCCGCCCTCCTCTCCCCCCCCATTCCCACTCACTCCCCCCTCTCCTCCCTCCCTCCTCCACACCCACCCCTCCTCCCCGCTCCCCCTCTCCTCCCCCACCCCCCCCCTCCCCTCTCTACATTCCGTCCTCCGCCCCTCCCCCCTCCTCCCTCCCCCCCTCCCCCCGTGTATGGCCACCTCCCCTCCCCTTCACACCCCTCCACCGCACACCCGCTTCACTCCCACCAATCCACGCCACGACAACACAGAACCAGAGACGCCCCCCCCCCGCCCCCCCCCCTGCTCTCCCCCCCTCGTCCCCCTCCCATCCTACCCAAGCCCCCCGCCCCCCCCTCCTCTCACCCCAGCCTCCACCGCCCCCGCTGCTCCCTCTCCCCCCCCCATCCCACCCCCCCCCCCCCCCCTCTCCCCTCCCCCCCCCTCCACCTCTCCTTCCCCCCCCCCCACTCGCGCCTACATCCCTCCTCTCCTCCCACCCCACGCCCCTTGCCCTTCCCCCCGTCCCTCTCCCCTCCCCACCTCTCCCCCTTCCACCCTCTCCCCCCCTCTCCAACCCCTCTCACACCCCCTCCCAGCCCGCCTACTCCCCTCTCCCCCCCTCCTTACCCCCCTACTCCCCTTTGCCCTCCCTCCCCTCGCTTCCCCCCTCCCCCACACCCTCCCTTCCCCCCCCCCTCCCTCCCCTCGCCCGCCCGCCACCCCCCGCCCACCCCGCCCTACCCCCTGCCGCCTCCTCCACCCTTCCCCTCTCGCTCTCGCACCCCCCCCCTCCCCCCCATCTCTCTCCCCCCCATCCTCCCCCCCCCCGCACCCCACCCTCCGCCCCACCTCCTCGCGCCTGCCTCTTCCCTCCCCCCAGCCACTCCCATCTCCCCCCCCCCTCCTCCCCGGGCTCTCTCTGACAACGCAGCGGCACCCTGCGCCCTCCCCACCCTCCCACCGCCCCCCAATGCGCAGAAACCCCACCGCCACGCCACCTCCAGATCCGCACGCCTCACCCCACCCCACCCCGCCACTCACCACACAGCAAGCCCCCCTCCCCTCACCCGCCCCCCTCCACCCCTGTGCTACACCTCCCTCCCCCTACTAGAAGACCCCACCCTCCTCCTCAGTAAACAGAGACACGCAGACCACACCCATACCCTGAAGAAAAGCAACACAGAAGACACGACCCCTATCACTCCACCTCCTCCCTACCACGACCCCCCCCCCCCCACGCTGCCCCATATTCCCCCACCTCCAACCACAACCACCGCATCCCCACCCCCTCCTCCCTCACGCCAACTCACCACCCACCTACCCCCCCCCTCCTCCCTGCCCCTCCCTCCACCCTCCCCCCTCCCCCCCTATCCACCTCAAGCCCCCCAGTCTCCCACCTGCATAGACCCCCCCCCCCCCCACACTCAAACAAAACAATCCCGACCCCCCCCTTCCCCTCCCTCTCTCCCTCTCCCCCTCCCGCTCACCCTCTCCCCCATATACTTCCCCCCCCGCCGCCGTCTCCCTTCCACCCCCCCCCGCCTCCTCCCCCCCCTCTACCCCCACCACCCCATCCCCCCCACCCCGCCTCCTCTCCCCTTTCCTCCCCCCCTCCTCCACCCATCATCCCCACGCCCCACCCCCTCCCGCCCTCCCCCCCCCCCACCCTCACTCCTCAGATGTCCCACCCACGTCCCACTACCCCCGCCCCCTCTCTCCCTCCGCGGTCGACCCCCCCGCCACCACCCCCGTCTCCACTTCACCCACCCACTCTCACCCCATCCCCCCGCCACTCCCCGTACCACTTCTCCTTTCCCAACCCGCCTGCCCACACGATAGACCCCCCCCACGACCCCCCCCTCCCCTCCTCTCCCCCCACAACCCCCCGCCTCCACCAACCCCCCCCGCCCACAGCCCTCCCCAACCCCCCCAAACAAAAAACCCCACATCAATCGAAATCTCGACACAACACGACCGGCCGCCCCTCCCTTCCTCCCCCCCACTCCCCGACCACCCCCCCCTCTCCCCACACCCCACACCCCTCCTAACCCCCACCCCCCCACCCCTCCCCCCCCCCCCTCTCCCTACCTCACCCCCTCTCCTCCCCCCCCATCCCCCCCACAGCCCCGCAGCCCTCACCCCTCCCCCTCCACCCTCCCCTCCCCCACCACTCCTCTCCTCACCCCCCATCTCTCCCCTCTCACCCACCCCGTCGCTCCTCCCACCACCCCCCCCCCCTCCCACCCCCCTTACCCTCCGACTCCTCTCCTCCCCTCCCCTCTCCCCAATCACCCCGCCTCCCACCCTCGCCCGCAGCCTTCCCTCTCCCCCACCCACCCCCCCCCCCCCTCCACCCCCCAATACAAAATAAGAAACTAGCGCGACCCCCTCCGCCCCCCCCTCCCCCCCCTCCTTCCATCACGCCCCCCCCCCCCCAACAGTCACCACATCCCCCACCTCCACGACTAACCAAGCACCGAATTCACCTCTCCTTCGCTGCCTCCCCCGCGCCCCCCCCCTCATCCCCCTCCCTCCCCCCCCCTGTCCCACTCTTCCACCCCACCATCACCCCCCCCCGTCCCCGACTCGCCCGCCACACCTGCTGTCGCAATCCCATCCCCCTTCACCCCACGCTCCCGTCACCCCCCCCCCCACTCCCCCCCTCCGCCGCACGCACCCCCCCCACGGCCAGGCAACCAGACCCCACACAACTCGAAACACCAACACTCGCCAGCAACGAACGACACCATGGAGAAAGACCTCCCCCCTCTCCTCCCCCCGCCCCACATCTCCGCACATCCACACTAAATACCGCCACACCCCTCACTGAGCCCACGCGCTCCCGCCCCAACCGCTCGCCCACCACACGCTCGCCCGCCCATAGCCCCCCCCCGTACCGACGCGCGCCGCTCTACGCCGCCCATCTGCCCCCCGTCCCCGCGCAGACCAACCCGCCCACCACCGCCCCCGCCAGCCCCCCCCCCTGCACCTCCCCGCCCGACCAGGAACCCGCACCCCGCCCCCGCCCCACCCTTCCCCCGCCCACCCACCGCAACCCCCTCCCCCCCACCGAACCCCGCCGCCAACACCGCAAACGCGCGCCCAAGACCCCCCCCCTCCCCACCCCAACGTCACCCCCCCCCCCGCCCCTCCGCGCACCCCCCACCTGCCCACACAGAATGACCCGCATAGCAACAGACAGAAGCAACCCCCCCCAGCCCAGACCCACCCCGACACACCACACCCCCCCTGCCGCCGAAGCCCCGCGACGCAAAGAAACCGCCCCCCCTCATCCATATACCAACCCACCCCGACCCCGCCGAGGCACAGACCCCGCCCCCCCCCGACACAAAGAGAGAGCCCCAAAACCCCGCCACCAACCACCAACAAAAGCCAACACGACACCAAGGCCACGCCTCATCCCGCGCCTCCCCCCACACACAACAACTGAACAGAACGCAACCGACAAAGACAGAGATGACAACCAACAGCCGCACCTCCAGACAACCCGCCTCAAGCCCCCGTCATCCGCACTGAAAAACAAAAAAAACCCCGCCAGCCCGCCAGCGCCCCTGCCTGCAACCCAACGCAGCAGCCGACCCGCCCACCCCCAACACACCGAACCGCAGCACAGACACCACCGACACCGCGCCCACCCCCTCCCCACCCGAAAGACACAAGAAACACTGAGCGCACGCCCCCCCGCCCCCCCCCCCCACACACAACCCGCACGCATGCCACAACAGAAGAAAGAAAAAACAAGAGGAACATCAACCCCACCACCGAGCGCAACACCAAAACGAGAGCAATGGACCCCCTGCCCCCCCGCCCCCACTCCGCCGACACATCCAAGAGACCCAAAAGAGAAGAGCGCGAGAAAAAAGACAAGACCCCCAGCAGCCGCGCATAACCAAAACAAAAGCACCCCCCCGCACCCCCCACCCCCCAGCCACGCCGCACCCAACCCCACGCCACTCGCAAACCACCCACCAAAGCCCGCCCCAAGAAAAACCCACAAGCACCCGATCGCTGCAACAACCAAAAGCAGCACCAAGACCCCGCCCGTCCCCGCCCCCCGCCCCAACGCCACACCAGACTAGCCCTCCCGCCAGAACGACCCACCCAGAACCCAGAGCGACCGAGAGCCCCCCCCACAATACAACACAAAAGAGCACGAACCCCCCCCCCCCCACCCCCTCCCCGCACTGCCCGAATGACCCACCCCAGACAATGACCCGACCCAACAACCCATCCCCCCGCAGCATGCCAAAAACACGACACAGACACAGACCCCCTCTGCCCCGCACAGAAGAAAGGCCACACACCCACTCCACAAAACAAAACAACCCGCGCCCCCCCCCCCCCCCCCCCCGGGCCCCCCCCGCCCCCCCCCCCCGCCCCCCCCCCCCCCCCCCCCCCCCCCGCCCCCCCTCCCCCCCCCCCCCCCCCCCCCGCCCCCCCCCCCCCCCCCCCCCCCCCCCCCCCCCCCCCCCCCCCCCCCCCCCCCCCCCCCCCCCCCCCCCCCCCCCCCCCCCCCCCCCCCCCCCCCCCCCCCCCCCCCCCCCCCCCCCCCCCCCCCCCCCCCCCCCCCCCCCCCCCCCGCCCGCCCCCCCCCCCCCCCCCCCCCCCCCCCCCCCCCCCCCCCCCCCCCCCCCCCCCCCCCCCCCCCCCCCCCCCCCCCCCCCCCCCCCCCCCCGACGCCCCCCCCCCCGCCCCCCCCCCCCGCCCCCCCCCCCCCCCCCCCCCCCCCCCCCCGCCCCCCCCCGCGCCCCCCCCCCGCCCCCCGCCCCCCCCCCCCCCCCCGCCCCCCCCCCCCCCCCCCCCCCCCGGGGCCCCCCCCCCCCCGGGCCCCCCCCCCGGCCCCCCCCGCCCCCCCCCCGCCCCCCCCCCCCCCCCCCCCCCCCCCCCCCCCCCCGCCCCCCCCGCCCCCGCCCCCCCCCCCCCGCCCCCCCC
>JAVBJF010000914.1:0-29465 GCA_033439095.1 Pseudococcus viburni
TTTTTTTTCGGTAAAAAAAAAGGCAACTTTTGCGAAAAAAGCTCAAAAACAAAAAGTAAATACACCATTCGATTCGTCTCGACGAGAGGATTCCGAAAATGCCCTCGTTTTTGCATTTTGGTCGATTTTTATCAAAGTTATGCTGATTTTTCTGCAAAGGAACTGATTTTTCAGTTCAAAAAATGCAACTTTTGCAGAAAAAGGTTAAAATTAAAAAGTGATTACACCATTCGATTCGTCTCGACGAGAGGATTCCGAAAATGCCCTCGTTTTTTTTTTTTGCATTTTCGTCAATTTTAGTCAGAGTTATGGTGCTTTTTCAGCAGAAAAAAAATGCAACTTTCGTGAAAAAAAATGCAACTTTCGCGAAAAAAGGCCAAATCTGACTTTTTCCCCACAATTTTTTTGAAAATCATAAAAAAATTGTTTAATTTGATGAAAAATTGTGTAAAATTTTGAAAATTTCCGTAGAAAAGTGTCTTTTTTGTTGAAAAATTGCGTGAAATGTTGCTCAAATTGTCGAAAAAATTGTTTAATTTGATGAAAAATTGTGTAAAATGTTGAAAAATTGCGTGAAATGTTGCTTAAAAGGTGGAAAAATTGCCTAAATTGATAAAAAAGTGTGTAAAACATTGAAAAAATTCGTAAAATTGCTTCAATTGTCGAGAAATCCTGCATAAATTGATGAAAAATTGTGTGAAATGTTGAAAAAAAGTTGTAAAATTGCTTCAAATTGTCGAAAAATTGTTTTATTTGATGAAAAATTGTGTAAAATGTTGAAAAATTGCGTGAAATGTTGCTCAAGTTGTCGAAAAATTGTTAAACTTGATGAAAAATTGTGTAAAATGTTGGGAAAAAAGTCGTAAAATTGCATTAATTTGTCGAAAAATTTGTTTAAATTGTTGAAAATTGTGTGAAAAAGTCGAGATATTTGTTAAAAATTGAGAGAATTGTCGAAAAACTGCAACAATTCATGCAATTTTTCAACATTTGAAGCAATTTTACAACTTTTTTTCAACATTTCACACAATTTTTCATCAATTTATGCAAGATTTCTCGACAATTGAAGCACTTTTACGACTTTTTTCAATGTTTTACACACTTTTTCATCAATTTAGGCAATTTTTCCACCTTTTAGGCAACAATTTACGCAATTTTTCAACATGTAAAACACTTTTCTACGCTAATTTTCAACATTTTACACAATTTTTCATCAAATTTAACAATTTTTCGACAAATTGAGCAACATTTCACGCAATTTTTCAACATTTTACACAATTTTTCATCAAATTAAACAATTTTTTTTTGATTTTCAAAAAAATTGTGGGGAAAAAGTCAGATTTGGCCTTTTTTCGCGAAAGTTGCATTTTTTTTCACGAAAGTTGCATTTTTTCTGCTGAAAAAGCACCATAACTCTGACTAAAATTGACGAAAATGCAAAAACGAGGGCATTTTCGGAATCCTCTCGTCGAGACGAATCGAATTGTGTATTCACGTTTACATTTTGAGCTTTTTTCGCGAAAGTTGCATTTTTTTTCACGATAGTTGCATTTTTTTTACCGAAAAAAAGGCCATAACTCGTCAACAACGGCTCGGCGAACAAAACGGTCGCCGGATTCGGAATCAGCGACCTCGAATTAGTCGAAAACGACACAAATCTCGAATTTTTTGAAAATCATCAAAATCCAAAAAAATCATAAGGGGTTAGTTCATGGTTTTTTCGAAAATTGATGATTTTCAAAAAATTCGAGATTTGTGTCGTTTTCGACTAATTCGAGGTCGCTGATTCCGAATCCGGCGACCGTTTTGTTCGCCGAGCCTTTGTTGACGAGTTATGGCCTTTTTTTCGGTAAAAAAAAGGCAACTTTTGCGAAAAAAGCTCAAAAACAAAAAGTAAATACACCATTCGATTCGTCTCGACGAGAGGATTCCGAAAATGCCCTCGTTTTTGCATTTTGGTCGATTTTTATCAAAGTTATGCTGATTTTTCTGCAAAGGAACTGATTTTTCAGTTCAAAAAATGCAACTTTTGCAGAAAAAGGTTAAAATTAAAAAGTGATTACACCATTCGATTCGTCTCGACGAGAGGATTCCGAAAATGCCCTCGTTTTTTCATTTTCGTCAATTTTAGTCAGAGTTATGGTGCTTTTTCAGCAGAAAAAATGCAACTTTCGTGAAAAAAAATGCAACTTTCGCGAAAAAAGGCCAAATCTGACTTTTTCCCCACAATTTTTTTGAAAATCATAAAAAAATTGTTTAATTTGATGAAAAATTGTGTAAAATTTTGAAAATTTCCGTAGAAAAGTGTCTTTTTTGTTGAAAAATTGCGTGAAATGTTGCTCAAATTGTCGAAAAATTGTTTAATTTGATGAAAAATTGTGTAAAATGTTGAAAAATTGCGTGAAATGTTGCTTAAAAGGTGGAAAAATTGCCTAAATTGATAAAAAAGTGTGTAAAACATTGAAAAAATTCGTAAAATTGCTTCAATTGTCGAGAAATCCTGCATAAATTGATGAAAAATTGTGTGAAATGTTGAAAAAAAGTTGTAAAATTGCTTCAAATTGTCGAAAAATTGTTTTATTTGATGAAAAATTGTGTAAAATGTTGAAAAATTGCGTGAAATGTTGCTCAAGTTGTCGAAAAATTGTTAAACTTGATGAAAAATTGTGTAAAATGTTGGGAAAAAAGTCGTAAAATTGCATTAATTTGTCGAAAAATTGTTTAAATTGTTGAAAATTGTGTGAAAAAGTCGAGATATTTGTTAAAAATTGAGAGAATTGTCGAAAAACTGCAACAATTCATGCAATTTTTCAACATTTGAAGCAATTTTACAACTTTTTTTTCAACATTTCACACAATTTTTCATCAATTTATGCAAGATTTCTCGACAATTGAAGCAATTTTACGACTTTTTTCAATGTTTTACACACTTTTTCATCAATTTAGGCAATTTTTCCACCTTTTAGGCAACAATTTACGCAATTTTTCAACATGTAAAACACTTTTCTACGCTAATTTTCAACATTTTACACAATTTTTCATCAAATTTAACATTTTTTCGACAACTTGAGCAACATTTCACGCAATTTTTCAACATTTTACACAATTTTTCATCAAATTAAACAATTTTTTTATGATTTTCAAAAAAATTGTGGGGAAAAAGTCAGATTTGGCCTTTTTTTCGCGAAAGTTGCATTTTTTTTTCACGAAAGTTGCACTTTTTTCTGCTGAAAAAGCACCATAACTCTGACTAAAATTGACGAAAATGCAAAAACGAGGGCATTTTCGGAATCCCTCTCGTCGAGACGAATCGAATGGTGTATTCACGTTTACATTTTGAGCTTTTTTCGCGAAAGTTGCATTTTTTTCACGAAAGTTGCATTTTTTTTACCGAAAAAAAGGCCATAACTCGTCAACAAAGGCTCGGCGAACAAAACGGTCGCCGGATTCGGAATCAGCGACCTCGAATTAGTCGAAAACGACACAAATCTCGAATTTTTTGAAAATCATCAAAATCCAAAAAAATCATAAGGGGTTAGTTCATGGTTTTTTTTCGAAAATTGATGATTTTCAAAAAATTCGAGATTTGTGTCGTTTTCGACTAATTCGAGGTCGCTGATTCCGAATCCGGCGACCGTTTTGTTCGCCGAGCCTTTGTTGACGAGTTATGGCCTTTTTTTCGGTAAAAAAAAGGCAACTTTTGCGAAAAAAGCTCAAAAACAAACGTAAATACACCATTCGATTCGTCTCGACGAGAGGATTCCGAAAATGCCCTCGTTTTTGCATTTTGGTCGATTTTTATCAAAGTTATGCTGATTTTTCTGCAAAGGAACTGATTTTTCAGTTCAAAAAATGCAACTTTTGCAGAAAAAGGTTAAAATTAAAAAGTGATTACACCATTCGATTCGTCTCGACGAGAGGATTCCGAAAATGCCCTCGTTTTTTTTTGCATTTTCGTCAATTTTAGTCAGAGTTATGGTGCTTTTTCAGCAGAAAAAATGCAACTTTCGTGAAAAAAAAATGCAACTTTCGCGAAAAAAAGGCCAAATCTGACTTTTTTCCCCACAATTTTTTTGAAAATCATAAAAAAATTGTTTAATTTGATGAAAAATTGTGTAAAATTTTGAAAATTTTCCGTAGAAAAGTGTCTTTTTTGTTGAAAAATTGCGTGAAATGTTGCTCAAATTGTCGAAAAATTGTTTAATTTGATGAAAAATTGTGTAAAATGTTGAAAAATTGCGTGAAATGTTGCTTAAAAGGTGGAAAAATTGCCTAAATTGATAAAAAAGTGTGTAAAACATTGAAAAAATTCGTAAAATTGCTTCAATTGTCGAGAAATCCTGCATAAATTGATGAAAAATTGTGTGAAATGTTGAAAAAAAGTTGTAAAATTGCTTCAAATTGTCGAAAAATTGTTTTATTTGATGAAAAATTGTGTAAAATGTTGAAAAAATTGCGTGAAATGTTGCTCAAGTTGTCGAAAAATTGTTAAACTTGATGAAAAATTGTGTAAAATGTTGGGAAAAAAAGTCGTAAAATTGCATTAATTTGTCGAAAAATTGTTTAAATTGTTGAAAATTGTGTGAAAAAGTCGAGATATTTGTTAAAAATTGGAGAGAATTGTCGAAAAACTGCAACAATTCATGCAATTTTTCAACATTTGAAGCAATTTTACAACTTTTTTTCAACATTTCACACAATTTTTTCATCAATTTATGCAAGATTTCTCGACAATTGAAGCAATTTTACGACTTTTTTCAATGTTTTACACACTTTTTCATCAATTTAGGCAATTTTTTCCACCTTTTAGGCAACAATTTACGCAATTTTTTCAACATGTAAAACACTTTTCTACGCTAATTTTCAACATTTTACACAATTTTTCATCAAATTTAACAATTTTTTCGACAACTTGAGCAACATTTCACGCAATTTTTTCAACATTTTACACAATTTTTCATCAAATTAAACAATTTTTTTATGATTTTCAAAAAAATTGTGGGGAAAAAGTCAGATTTGGCCTTTTTTCGCGAAAGTTGCATTTTTTTTTCACGAAAGTTGCACTTTTTTCTGCTGAAAAAGCACCATAACTCTGACTAAAATTGACGAAAATGCAAAAACGAGGGCATTTTCGGAATCCTCTCGTCGAGACGAATCGAATGGTGTATTCACGTTTACATTTTGAGCTTTTTTTCGCGAAAGTTGCATTTTTTTTCACGAAAGTTGCATTTTTTTTACCGAAAAAAAGGCCATAACTCGTCAACAAAGGCTCGGCGAACAAAACGGTCGCCGATTTCGGAATCAGCGACCTCGAATTAGTCGAAAACGACACAAATCTCGAATTTTTTGAAAATCATCAAAATCCAAAAAAATCATAAGGGGTTAGTTCATGGTTTTTTCGAAAATTGATGATTTTTCAAAAAATTCGAGATTTTTTGTGTCGTTTTCGACTAATTCGAGGTCGCTGATTCCGAATCCGGCGACCGTTTTGTTCGCCGAGCCTTTGTTGACGAGTTATGGCCTTTTTTTCGGTAAAAAAAAGGCAACTTTTGCGAAAAAAGCTCAAAAACAAAAAGTAAATACACCATTCGATTCGTCTCGACGAGAGGATTCCGAAAATGCCCTCGTTTTTGCATTTTGGTCGATTTTACTCAAATCAAAGTTTGTGGTGAGTTTTTCTGCAAAGGAACTGATTTTTTCAGTTCAAAAAAATGCAACTTTTGCAGAAAAAGGTTAAAATTAAAAAGTGATTACACCATTCGATTCGTCTCGACGAGAGGATTCCGAAAATGCCCTCGTTTTTTGCATTTTCGTCGATTTTTATTCAAAGTTATGCTGATTTTTCTGCAAAGGAACTGATTTTTCAGTTTCAAAAAATGCAACTTTCGCAGAAAAAAGCTCAAAATTAAAAAGTGAATACACCATTCGATTTCGTCTCGACGAGAGGATTTCCGAAAAATGCCCTCGTTTTTTTTTTTTTTGCATTTTCGTCATCAATTTAGTCAGGTTTATATGGTGCTTTTTTTTTCAGCAGAAAAAATGCAAACTTTTTCGTGAAAAAAATGCAACTTTCGGGGCGAAAAAAGGCCAATCTGACTTTTTTTTTTCCCCACAATTTTTTTTGAAAATCATAAAAAAATTGTTTTAATTTGATGAAAAAATTGTGTAAAATTTTGAAAATTTTCCGTAGAAAAGTGTCTTTTTTGTTTGAAAAATTTTGCGTGAAATGTTGCTCAAATTGTCGAAAAATTGTTTAATTTTGATGAAAAATTGTGTAAAATGTGAAAAATGGCGTGAAAAATTGTCGAAAAAATTGTTAAATTTGATGAAAAATATTTTGGTTAAATGTTGAAAAAGCGTAGAACAGTTGTTTTTACTTACATGTTGAAAAAATATTTGCGTAAGATTTGGTTTTTGCTTAAAGTGTGAAAAAATTCCTAAATGATAAAAAAGTGTGTAAAAACATTTGAAAAAATTCGTAAAATTTGCGTTTTCAATTGTCCGAGAAATCTTGCATAAATTGATGAAAATTGTGTGAAATTGTTGAAAAAAAGAAGGTTGTAAAATTGCTTCAATTGGTCGAAAAAATATTTGTTTTATTTGATGAAAATTGTGTAAAAATGGTTGAAAAATTTATTTTTTTCCGTGCCTGTTTTGCTCAATTGTACCCCCTCAAGTTGTCGAAAACAAAAAATGTTGGTTAAAATTTGAATGAAAAATTGTGTAAATGTTGGGAAAAAAGTCGTAAATTGCATTTAATTTGTCGAAAATTGTTTAAAATGGGTTTGAGAATTGTGTTGAAAGTCGAGATATTTTGGTAAAAATTGAGAGAATTGTCGAAAAACCTGCAACAATTCATGCCAATTTTTTTCAACATTTGAAGCAATTTTTTTAAACAACTTTTTATTTCAACATTTTCACACAATTTTTTTCATCAATTTTATGCAAGATTTCTCGACAATTGAAAGCAATTTTATACGACGTTTTTTTTTCAATGTGTTTTAACACACTTTTTTTCATCATTTAGAGGCAATTTTTCCCCACCTTTATAGGTTTAGGCAACAATTTTACGCAATTTTTCCAACATGGTAAAACAACACTTTCCTTTTTTCCCTTCTCACTCTATTTTTTCAACATTTTACACAATTTTTCATCAAATTTAAACAATTTTTCGACAACTTGAGCAACATTTCATTGTCACGCAATTTTTCAACATTTGTACCATTTTTCCATCAATTAAACCATTTTTTTTTTATGATTTTTTCAAAAAAATTGTGGGAAAAATCAGATTTTGGGCTTTTTTTTTTTTTTTTTTTTTCCTCCCCGCGAAAAGTTTGGCATTTGTTTTTTTTTTTTTCACGAAATTGCACTTTTTTTTTTCTCTGAAAAAGAGAGAAAAGCACCATAAACTCCTGACTAAAAGATTGACGAAAAAATGCCCCCCCCCCAAACGAGGCATTTTCGAATCCCTCCTCGTCGAGAACATAATCGAATTGGTGTATTTTCAAACGTTTTTTTACATTTTGAGCTTTTTTTTTTTCGACGAAAGTTGCCATTTTTTTTCACAAAGCCAAACGTTTGCATTTTTGTTTACCGAAAAAAAGGCCCATAACTCGTCAACAAAGGCTCGGCGAACAAAACGGTCCGCCGTTCGGAATCAGCGAAACTCGAATTAGTCGAAACGACACAAATCTCTTCCGAATTTTTTTGAAAATCATCCAAAAATCCAAAAAAAATCATAAGGGGTTAGTTCCATGTGTTTTTATTTTTTCTTCGAAATTGATGATTTTCAAAAAATTCGAGATTTGTTGTCGTTTTTCCCTTCGACTAATTCGAGGGTCGCTGATTCCCGAAATCCCGGCGACCGTTTTTGTTTCGCCCGAAGCCTTTGTTGACGAGTTTAAGGCCTTTTTTTCGGTAAAAAAAAAGGCAACTTTTGCGAAAGAAAGCTTCCAAAAACAAAAAGTAAATACCCATTCGATTCGTCTCGACGAGAGGATTTCCGAAAATGTCCCTCGTTTTTGCATTTTGGGTCGATTTTACTTAAAGTTGTGGTGAGTTTTCCCACTGCAAAGGAAACTGATTTTTCAGTTCAAACAAATGCAACTTTTTGCAGAAAAAAGGTTAAAATTAAAAAGTGATTTACACCATTCGATTCGTCTCGACGAGGAGGATTCCGAACATGCCCTCGTGTTTTTTTTCGCATTTTTCGTCGATTTTTATCAAGTTATGCTGAATTTTTCCTGCAAAGGAACTTGATTTGTTTTTCAGTTCAAAAAAAATGCAACTGTTTCGCCGAAAAAAAAGCTTCAAATGTAAACCGTTGAATACACCATTTTTCGATTCGTACTCCTGTACACCATTTCACGATTCGTCTCGACGAGAGGATTCCGAAAATGGCCCTCGTTTTTGTATTTCGTCAATTTTAGTCAGAGTTATGGTGCCGTTTTTTTCAGCAAAAAAATGCAACTTTCGTGAAAAAAATGCAACTTTCGCGGAAAAAAAAAAAAAAAACAAAAAAAAAAAGCTTCAATGGTAAAACGTTTACACCATTCGATTCGTCTCGACCGAGAGGATTTCCCGAAAATGCCCCTCGTTTTTTTGCCATTTTCGTCAATTTTAGGTCAGAGTTTAATGGTGCTTATTTGTTTTCAGCAGAAAAATGCAACTTTTCGTGAAAAAAATGCAACTTTTTTCCCCGCGAAAAAAAAAGAAGCTCAAAATGTAAAACAGTGTAAAATCACCACCATTCGATTCGTCCTCGACGAGAGGATTCTCCGAAATGCCCTCGTTTTTTTTTTGCATTTTTCGTCAATTTTAGTCAGAGTTATGGTGCTTTTTTTCAGCAGAAAAATGCAACTTTCGTGAAAAAAAATGCAACTTTTCGCGAAAAAAGGCCAAAAATCTGACTTTTTTTTTTCCCCCACAATTTTTTTGAAATCATAAAAAAAATTGTTTTAATTTGATGAAAATTGTGTAAAAATTTTGAAAATTTTCCGTAGAAAAGTGTCTTTTTTTGAAAAATTGCGTGAAATGTGTTGCTCAATTGTCGAAAATTGTTTAATTTGATGAAAAATTGTGTAAAATGTTGAAAAATTGCGTGAAATGTTGCTGTAAAAGGTGGAAAAATTGCCTAAATTGATAAAAAAGTGTGTAAAACATTGAAAAAATTCGTAAAATTGCTTCAATTGTCGAGAAATCCTGCATAAATTGATGAAAAATTGTGTGAAATGTTGAAAAAAAGTTGTAAAATTGCTTCAAATTGTCGAAAAATTGTTTTATTTGATGAAAAATTGTGTAAAATGTTGAAAAATTGCGTGAAATGTTGCTCAAGTTGTCGAAAAATTGTTAAACTTGATGAAAAATTGTGTAAATGTTGGGAAAAAAAGTCGTAAAATTGCATTAATTTGTCGAAAAATTGTTTAAATTGTTGAAAATTGTGTGAAAAAGTCGAGATATTTGTTAAAAATTGAGAGAATTGTCGAAAAACTGCAACAATTCATGCAATTTTTCAACATTTGAAGCAATTTTACAACTTTTTTTTCAACATTTCACACAATTTTTCATCAATTTATGCAAGATTTCTCGACAATTGAAGCAATTTTACGACTTTTTTCAATGTTTTACACACTTTTTCATCAATTTAGGCAATTTTTCCACCTTTTAGGCAACAATTTACGCAATTTTTCAACATGTAAAACACTTTTCTACGCTAATTTTCAACATTTTACACAATTTTTTCATCAAATTTAACAATTTTTCGACAACTTGAGCAACATTTCACGCAATTTTTCAACATTTTACACAATTTTTTCATCAAATTAAACAATTTTTTTATGATTTTCAAAAAAATTGTGGGGAAAAAGTCAGATTTGGCTTTTTTTCGCGAAAGTTGCATTTTTTTTTCACGAAAGTTGCACTTTTTCTGCTGAAAAGCACCATAACTCTGACTAAAATTGACGAAAATGCAAAAACGAGGGCATTTTCGGAATCCTCTCGTCGAGACGAATCGAATGGTGTATTCACGTTTACATTTTGAGCTTTTTTTTCGCGAAAGTTGCATTTTTTTCACGAAAGTTGCATTTTTTTTACCGAAAAAAAGGCCATAACTCGTCAACAAAGGCTCGGCGAACAAAACGGTCGCCGGATTCGGAATCAGCGACCTCGAATTAGTCGAAAACGACACAAATCTCGAATTTTTTGAAAATCATCAAAATCCAAAAAAATCATAAGGGGTTAGTTCATGGTTTTTTTCGAAAATTGATGATTTTCAAAAAATTCGAGATTTGTGTCGTTTTCGACTAATTCGAGGTCGCTGATTCCGAATCCGGCGACCGTTTTGTTCGCCGAGCCTTTGTTGACGAGTTATGGCCTTTTTTTCGGTAAAAAAAAAGGCAACTTTTGCGAAAAAAAAGCTCAAAAACAAAAAGTAATACACCATTCGATTCGTCTCGACGAGAGGATTCCGAAAATGCCCTCGTTTTTTGCATTTTGGTCGATTTTACTTAAAGTTGTGGTGAGTTTTCTGCAAAGGAACTGATTTTTCAGTTCAAAAAAATGCAACTTTTGCAGAAAAAGGTTAAAATTAAAAAGTGATTACACCATTCGATTCGTCTCGACGAGAGGATTCCGAAAATGCCCTCGTTTTTTTTTTTTGCATTTTCGTCGATTTTTATCAAAGTTATGCTGATTTTTCTGCAAAGGAACTGATTTTTCAGTTCAAAAAATGCAACTTTTGCAGAAAAAAGGTTAAAATTAAAAAGTGATTACACCATTCGATTCGTCTCGACGAAAGGATTCCGAAAATGCCCTCGTTTTTTTTTGCATTTTCGTCAATTTTAGTCAGAGTTATGGTGCTTTTTCAGCAGAAAAAATGCAACTTTCGTGAAAAAAAATGCAACTTTCGCGAAAAAAAGGCCAAATCTGACTTTTTTTCCCCACAATTTTTTTGAAAATCATAAAAAAAATTGTTTAATTTTTGATGAAAATTGTGTAAAATTTTGAAAATTTCCGTAGAAAAGTGTCTTTTTTTGTTGAAAATTGCGTGAAATGTTGCTCAAATTGTCGAAAAATTGTTTAATTTGATGAAAAAATTGTGTAAAATGTTGAAAAATTGCGTGAAATGTTGCTTAAAAAAGGTGGAAAAATTGCCTAAATTGATAAAAAAGTGTGTAAAACATTGAAAAAATTCGTAAAATTGCTTCAATTGTCGAGAAATCCTGCATAAATTGATGAAAAATTGTGTGAAATGTTGAAAAAAAAGTTGTAAAATTGCTTCAAATTGTCGAAAAATTGTTTTATTTGATGAAAAATTGTGTAAAATGTTGAAAAATTGCGTGAAATGTTGCTCAAGTTGTCGAAAAATTGTTAAACTTGATGAAAAATTGTGTAAAATGTTGGGAAAAAAGTCGTAAAATTGCATTAATTTGTCGAAAAATTGTTTAAATTGTTGAAAATTGTGTGAAAAAGTCGAGATATTTGTTAAAAATTGAGAGAATTGTCGAAAAACTGCAACAATTCATGCAATTTTTCAACATTTGAAGCAATTTTACAACTTTTTTTCAACATTTCACACAATTTTTCATCAATTTATGCAAGATTTCTCGACAATTGAAGCAATTTTACGACTTTTTTTTCAATGTTTTACACACTTTTTCATCAATTTAGGCAATTTTTTTCCACCTTTTAGGCAACAATTTACGCAATTTTTTCAACATGTAAAACACTTTTCTACGCTAATTTTCAACATTTTACACAATTTTTCATCAAATTTAACAATTTTTTTTCGACAACTTGAGCAACATTTCACGCAATTTTTCAACATTTTACACAATTTTTCATCAAATTAAACAATTTTTTTATGATTTTCAAAAAAATTGTGGGGAAAAAGTCAGATTTGGCCTTTTTTTTTCGCGAAAGTTGCATTTTTTTTTTTCACGAAAGTTGCACTTTTTCTGCTGAAAAAGCACCATAACTCTGACTAAAATTGACGAAAATGCAAAAACGAGGGCATTTTCGGAATCCTCTCGTCGAGAGACGAATCGAATGGTGTATTCACGTTTACATTTTGAGCTTTTTTCGCGAAAGTTGCATTTTTTTTCACGAAAGTTGCATTTTTTTTTTACCGAAAAAAAGGCCATAACTCGTCAACAAAGGCTCGGCGAACAAAACGGTCGCCGGATTCGGAATCAGCGACCTCGAATTAGTCGAAAACGACACAAATCTCGAATTTTTTGAAAATCATCAAAATCCAAAAAATCATAAGGGGTTAGTTCATGGTTTTTTTTCGAAAATTGATGATTTTCAAAAAATTCGAGATTTGTGTCGTTTTCGACTAATTCGAGGTCGCTGATTCCGAATCCGGCGACCGTTTTGTTCGCCGAGCCTTTGTTGACGAGTTATGGCCTTTTTTTTCGGTAAAAAAAAGGCAACTTTTGCGAAAAAAGCTCAAAAACAAAAAGTAAATACACCATTCGATTCGTCTCGACGAGAGGATTCCGAAAATGCCCTCGTTTTTTTGCATTTTGGTCGATTTTACTTAAAGTTGTGGTGAGTTTTCTGCAAAGGAACTGATTTTTCAGTTCAAAAAAATGCAACTTTTGCAGAAAAAGGTTAAAATTAAAAAGTGATTACACCATTCGATTCGTCTCGACGAGAGGATTCCGAAAATGCCCTCGTTTTTTTTGCATTTTCGTCGATTTTTTATCAAAGTTATGCTGATTTTTTCTGCAAAGGAACTGATTTTTTCAGTTCAAAAAATGCAACTTTTGCAGAAAAAGGTTAAAATTAAAAAGTGATTACACCATTCGATTCGTCTCGACGAAAGGATTCCGAAAATGCCCTCGTTTTTTTGCATTTTCGTCAATTTTAGTCAGAGTTATGGTGCTTTTTCCAGCAGAAAAAATGCAACTTTCGTGAAAAAAAATGCAACTTTCGAAAAAAAGGCCAAATCTGACTTTTTCCCCCACAATTTTTTTGAAAATCATAAAAAAATTGTTTAATTTGATGAAAAATTGTGTAAAATTTTGAAAATTTCCGTAGAAAAGTGTCTTTTTTGTTGAAAAATTGCGTGAAATGTTGCTCAAATTGTCGAAAAATTGTTTAATTTGATGAAAAATTGTGTAAAATGTTGAAAAATTGCGTGAAATGTTGCTTAAAAGGTGGAAAAATTGCCTAAATTGATAAAAAAGTGTGTAAAACATTGAAAAAATTCGTAAAATGGCTTCAATTGTCGAGAAATCCTGCATAAATTGATGAAAAATTGTGTGAAATGTTGAAAAAAAGTTGTAAAATTGCTTCAAATTGTCGAAAAATTGTTTTATTTGATGAAAAATTGTGTAAAATGTTGAAAAATTGCGTGAAATGTTGCTCAAGTTGTCGAAAAATTGTTAAACTTGATGAAAATTTGTGTAAAATGTTGGGAAAAAAGTCGTAAAATTGCATTAATTTGTCGAAAAATTGTTTAAATTGTTGAAAATTGTGTGAAAAAGTCGAGATATTTGTTAAAAATTGAGAGAATTGTCGAAACACTGCAACAATTCATGCAATTTTTCAACATTTGAAGCAATTTTACAACTTTTTTTCAACATTTCACACAATTTTTCATCAATTTATGCAAGATTTCTCGACAATTGAAGCAATTTTACGACTTTTTTCAATGTTTTACAC
Source organism: Pseudococcus viburni (assembly GCA_033439095.1). Taxonomy (NCBI): domain Eukaryota; kingdom Metazoa; phylum Arthropoda; class Insecta; order Hemiptera; family Pseudococcidae; genus Pseudococcus; species Pseudococcus viburni. Next base: position 13,669 of record JAVBJF010000914.1, read on the forward strand.
ACTTTTTCATCAATTTAGGCAATTTTTCCACCTTTTAGGCAACAATTTACGCAATTTTTTCAACATGTAAAACACTTTTTCTACGCTAATTTTCAACATTTTACACAATTTTTCATCAAATTTAACAATTTTTCGACAACTTGAGCAACATTTCACGCAATTTTTTCAACATTTTACACAATTTTTCATCAAATTAAACAATTTTTTTTATGATTTTCAAAAAAATTGTGGGGAAAAAGTCAGATTTGGCCTTTTTTTTCGCGAAAGTTGCATTTTTTTTTTCACGAAAGTTGCACTTTTTCTGCTGAAAAAGCACCATAACTCTGACTAAAATTGACGAAAATGCAAAAACGAGGGCATTTTCGGAATCCTCTCGTCGAGACGAATCGAATGGTGTATTCACGTTTACATTTTGAGCTTTTTTCGCGAAAGTTGCATTTTTTTCACGAAAGTTGCATTTTTTTTTACCGAAAAAAAGGCCATAACTCGTCAACAAAGGCTCGGCGAACAAAACGGTCGCCGGATTCGGAATCAGCGACCTCGAATTAGTCGAAAACGACACAAATCTCGAATTTTTTGAAAATCATCAAAATCCAAAAAAATCATAAGGGGTTAGTTCATGGTTTTTTCGAAAATTGATGATTTTCAAAAAATTCGAGATTTGTGTCGTTTTCGACTAATTCGAGGTCGCTGATTCCGAATCCGGCGACCGTTTTGTTCGCCGAGCCTTTGTTGACGAGTTATGGCCTTTTTTTCGGTAAAAAAAAGGCAACTTTTGCGAAAAAAGCTCAAAATGTAAACGTGAATACACCATTCGATTCGTCTCGACGAGAGGATTCCGAAAATGCCCTCGTTTTTGCATTTTCGTCGATTTTTATCAAAGTTATGCTGATTTTTCTGCAAAGGAACTGATTTTTCAGTTCAAAAAAATGCAACTTTCGCGAAAAAAGCTCAAAATTAAAAAGTGATTACACCATTCGATTCGTCTCGACGAGAGGATTCCGAAAATGCCCTCGTTTTTGCATTTTCGTCAATTTTAGTCAGAGTTATGGTGCTTTTTCAGCAGAAAAAATGCAACTTTCGTGAAAAAAAATGCAACTTTCGCGAAAAAAGGCCAAATCTGACTTTTTCCCCACAATTTTTTTTGAAAATCATAAAAAAATTGTTTAATTTGATGAAAAATTGTGTAAAATTTTGAAAATTTCCGTAGAAAAGTGTCTTTTTTGTTGAAAAATTGCGTGAAATGTTGCTCAAATTGTCGAAAAATTGTTTAATTTGATGAAAAATTGTGTAAAATGTTGAAAAATTGCGTGAAATGTTGCTTAAAAGGTGGAAAAATTGCCTAAATTGATAAAAAAGTGTGTAAAACATTGAAAAAATTCGTAAAATTGCTTCAATTGTCGAGAAATCCTGCATAAATTGATGAAAAATTGTGTGAAATGTTGAAAAAAAGTTGTAAAATTGCTTCAAATTGTCGAAAAATTGTTTTATTTGATGAAAAATTGTGTAAAATGTTGAAAAATTGCGTGAAATGTTGCTCAAGTTGTCGAAAAATTGTTAAACTTGATGAAAAATTGTGTAAAATGTTGGGAAAAAAGTCGTAAAATTGCATTAATTTGTCGAAAAATTGTTTAAATTGTTGAAAATTGTGTGAAAAAGTCGAGATATTTGTTAAAAATTGAGAGAATTGTCGAAAAACTGCAACAATTCATGCAATTTTTCAACATTTGAAGCAATTTTACAACTTTTTTTCAACATTTCACACAATTTTTCATCAATTTATGCAAGATTTCTCGACAATTGAAGCAATTTTACGACTTTTTTCAATGTTTTACACACTTTTTCATCAATTTAGGCAATTTTTCCACCTTTTAGGCAACAATTTACGCAATTTTTCAACATGTAAAACACTTTTCTACGCTAATTTTCAACATTTTACACAATTTTTCATCAAATTTAACAATTTTTCGACAACTTGAGCAACATTTCACGCAATTTTTCAACATTTTACACAATTTTTTCATCAAATTAAACAATTTTTTTATGATTTTCAAAAAAATTGTGGGGAAAAAGTCAGATTTGGCCTTTTTTTCGCGAAAGTTGCATTTTTTTTTCACGAAAGTTGCACTTTTTCTGCTGAAAAAGCACCATAACTCTGACTAAAATTGACGAAAATGCAAAAACGAGGGCATTTTCGGAATCCTCTCGTCGAGACGAATCGAATGGTGTATTCACGTTTACATTTTGAGCTTTTTTTTCGCGAAAGTTGCATTTTTTTTCACGAAAGTTGCATTTTTTTTTACCGAAAAAAAGGCCATAACTCGTCAACAAAGGCTCGGCGAACAAAACGGTCGCCGGATTCGGAATCAGCGACCTCGAATTAGTCGAAAACGACACAAATCTCGAATTTTTTGAAAATCATCAAAATCCAAAAAAATCATAAGGGGTTAGTTCATGGTTTTTTCGAAAATTGATGATTTTCAAAAAATTCGATATTTGTGTCGTTTTCGACTAATTCGAGGTCGCTGATTCCGAATCCGGCGACCGTTTTGTTCGCCGAGCCTTTGTTGACGAGTTATGGCCTTTTTTTCGGTAAAAAAAAGGCAACTTTTGCGAAAAAAGCTCAAAAACAAAAAGTAAATACACCTTTCGATTCGTCTCGACGAGAGGATTCCGAAAATGCCCTCGTTTTTGCATTTTGGTCGATTTTACTTAAAGTTGTGGTGAGTTTTCTGCAAAGGAACTGATTTTTCAGTTCAAAAAAATGCAACTTTTGCAGAAAAAGGTTAAAATTAAAAAGTGATTACACCATTCGATTCGTCTCGACGAGAGGATTCCGAAAATGCCCTCGTTTTTGCATTTTCGTCGATTTTTATCAAAGTTATGCTGATTTTTCTGCAAAGGAACTGATTTTTCAGTTCAAAAAATGCAACTTTTGCAGAAAAAGGTTAAAATTAAAAAGTGATTACACCATTCGATTCGTCTCGACGAAAGGATTCCGAAAATGCCCTCGTTTTTTGCATTTTCGTCAATTTTAGTCAGAGTTATGGTGCTTTTTCAGCAGAAAAAATGCAACTTTCGTGAAAAAAAATGCAACTTTCGCGAAAAAAGGCCAAATCTGACTTTTTCCCCACAATTTTTTTTGAAAATCATAAAAAAATTGTTTAATTTGATGAAAAATTGTGTAAAATTTTGAAAATTTCCGTAGAAAAGTGTCTTTTTTGTTGAAAAATTGCGTGAAATGTTGCTCAAATTGTCGAAAAAATTGTTTAATTTGATGAAAAATTGTGTAAAATGTTGAAAAATTGCGTGAAATGTTGCTTAAAAGGTGGAAAAATTGCCTAAATTGATAAAAAAGTGTGTAAAACATTGAAAAAATTCGTAAAATTGCTTCAATTGTCGAGAAATCCTGCATAAATTGATGAAAAATTGTGTGAAATGTTGAAAAAAAGTTGTAAAATTGCTTCAAATTGTCGAAAAATTGTTTTATTTGATGAAAAATTGTGTAAAATGTTGAAAAATTGCGTGAAATGTTGCTCAAGTTGTCGAAAAATTGTTAAACTTGATGAAAAATTGTGTAAAATGTTGGGAAAAAAGTCGTAAAATTGCATTAATTTGTCGAAAAATTGTTTAAATTGTTGAAAATTGTGTGAAAAAGTCGAGATATTTGTTAAAAATTGAGAGAATTGTCGAAAAACTGCAACAATTCATGCAATTTTTCAACATTTGAAGCAATTTTACAACTTTTTTTCAACATTTCACACAATTTTTCATCAATTTATGCAAGATTTCTCGACAATTGAAGCAATTTTACGACTTTTTTTCAATGTTTTACACACTTTTTTCATCAATTTAGGCAATTTTTTTCCACCTTTTAGGCAACAATTTACGCAATTTTTCAACATGTAAAACACTTTTCTACGCTAATTTTCAACATTTTACACAATTTTTCATCAAATTTAACAATTTTTCGACAACTTGAGCAACATTTCACGCAATTTTTCAACATTTTACACAATTTTTCATCAAATTAAACAATTTTTTTATGATTTTCAAAAAAATTGTGGGGAAAAAGTCAGATTTGGCCTTTTTTTCGCGAAAGTTGCATTTTTTTTTCACGAAAGTTGCACTTTTTCTGCTGAAAAAGCACCATAACTCTGACTAAAATTGACGAAAATGCAAAAACGAGGGCATTTTCGGAATCCTCTCGTCGAGACGAATCGAATGGTGTATTCACGTTTACATTTTGAGCTTTTTTCGCGAAAGTTGCATTTTTTTCACGAAAGTTGCATTTTTTTTACCGAAAAAAAGGCCATAAACTCGTCAACAAAGGCTCGGCGAACAAACGGTCGCCGGATTCGGAATCAGCGACCTCGAATTAGTCGAAAACGACACAAATCTCGAATTTTTTGAAAATCATCAAAATCCAAAAAATCATAAGGGGTTAGTTCATGGTTTTTTCGAAAATTGATGATTTTCAAAAAATTCGAGATTTGTGTCGTTTTCGACTAATTCGAGGTCGCTGATTCCGAATCCGGCGACCGTTTTGTTCGCCGAGCCTTTGTTGACGAGTTATGGCCTTTTTTTCGGTAAAAAAAAGGCAACTTTTGCGAAAAAAGCTCAAAAACAAAAAGTAAATACACCATTCGATTCGTCTCGACGAGAGGATTCCGAAAATGCCCTCGTTTTTGCATTTTGGTCGATTTTACTTAAAGTTGTGGTGAGTTTTCTGCAAAGGAACTGATTTTTCAGTTCAAAAAAATGCAACTTTTGCAGAAAAAGGTTAAAATTAAAAAGTGATTACACCATTCGATTTCGTCTCGACGAGAGGATTCCGAAAATGCCCTCGTTTTTTTTTGCATTTTCGTCGATTTTTATCAAAGTTATGCTGATTTTTCTGCAAAGGAACTGATTTTTCAGTTCAAAAAATGCAACTTTTGCAGAAAAAGGTTAAAATTAAAAAGTGATTACACCATTCGATTCGTCTCGACGAAAGGATTCCGAAAATGCCCTCGTTTTTTGCATTTTCGTCAATTTTAGTCAGAGTTATGGTGCTTTTTCAGCAGAAAAAATGCAACTTTCGTGAAAAAAAAATGCAACTTTCGCGAAAAAAGGCCAAATCTGACTTTTTTCCCCACAATTTTTTTGAAAATCATAAAAAAATTGTTTAATTTGATGAAAAATTGTGTAAAATTTTGAAAATTTCCGTAGAAAAGTGTCTTTTTTGTTGAAAAATTGCGTGAAATGTTGCTCAAATTGTCGAAAAATTGTTTAATTTGATGAAAAATTGTGTAAAATGTTGAAAAATTGCGTGAAATGTTTGCTTAAAAGGTGGAAAAATTGCCTAAATTGATAAAAAAGTGTGTAAAACATTGAAAAAATTCGTAAAATTGCTTCAATTGTCGAGAAATCCTGCATAAATTGATGAAAAATTGTGTGAAATGTTGAAAAAAAGTTGTAAAATTGCTTCAAATTGTCGAAAAATTGTTTTATTTGATGAAAAATTGTGTAAAATGTTGAAAAATTGCGTGAAATGTTGCTCAAGTTGTCGAAAAATTGTTAAACTTGATGAAAAATTGTGTAAAATGTTGGGAAAAAAGTCGTAAAATTGCATTAATTTGTCGAAAAATTGTTTAAATTGTTGAAAATTGTGTGTAAAAGTCGAGATATTTGTTAAAAATTGAGAGAATTGTCGAAAAACTGCAACAATTCATGCAATTTTTCAACATTTGAAGCAATTTTACAACTTTTTTTCAACATTTCACACAATTTTTCATCAATTTATGCAAGATTTCTCGACAATTGAAGCAATTTTACGACTTTTTTCAATGTTTTACACACTTTTTCATCAATTTAGGCAATTTTTCCACCTTTTAGGCAACAATTTACGCAATTTTTCAACATGTAAAACACTTTTCTACGCTAATTTTCAACATTTTACACAATTTTTCATCAAATTTAACAATTTTTCGACAACTTGAGCAACATTTCACGCAATTTTTCAACATTTTACACAATTTTTCATCAAATTAAACAATTTTTTTATGATTTTCAAAAAAATTGTGGGGAAAAAGTCAGATTTGGCCTTTTTTCGCGAAAGTTGCTTTTTTTTCACGAAAGTTGCACTTTTTCTGCTGAAAAAGCACCATAACTCTGACTAAAATTGACGAAAATGCAAAAACGAGGGCATTTTCGGAATCCTCTCGTCGAGACGAATCGAATGGTGTATTCACGTTTACATTTTGAGCTTTTTTCGCGAAAGTTGCATTTTTTTCACGAAAGTTGCATTTTTTTTCACGAAAAAAAGGCCATAACTCGTCAACAAAGGCTCGGCGAACAAAACGGTCGCCGGATTCGGAATCAGCGACCTCGAATTAGTCGAAAACGACACAAATCTCGAATTTTTTGAAAATCATCAAAATCCAAAAAAATCATAAGGGGTTAGTTCATGGTTTTTTTCGAAAATTGATGATTTTCAAAAAATTCGAGATTTGTGTCGTTTTCGACTAATTCGAGGTCGCTGATTCCGAATCCGGCGACCGTTTTGTTCGCCGAGCCTTTGTTGACGAGTTATGGCCTTTTTTTCGGTAAAAAAAAGGCAACTTTTGCGAAAAAAGCTCAAAAACAAAAAGTAAATACACCATTCGATTCGTCTCGACGAGAGGATTCCGAAAATGCCCTCGTTTTTGCATTTTGGTCGATTTTACTTAAAGTTGTGGTGAGTTTTCTGCAAAGGAACTGATTTTTCAGTTCAAAAAAATGCAACTTTTGCAGAAAAAGGTTAAAATTAAAAAGTGATTACACCATTCGATTCGTCTCGACGAGAGGATTCCGAAAATGCCCTCGTTTTTGCATTTTCGTCGATTTTTATCAAAGTTATGCTGATTTTTCTGCAAAGGAACTGATTTTTCAGTTCAAAAAATGCAACTTTTGCAGAAAAAGGTTAAAATTAAAAAGTGATTACACCATTCGATTCGTCTCGACGAAAGGATTCCGAAAATGCCCTCGTTTTTTTGCATTTTCGTCAATTTTAGTCAGAGTTATGGTGCTTTTTCAGCAGAAAAAATGCAACTTTCGTGAAAAAAAAATGCAACTTTCGCGAAAAAAGGCCAAATCTGACTTTTTCCCCCACAATTTTTTTGAAAATCATAAAAAAATTGTTTAATTTGATGAAAATTGTGTAAAATTTTGAAAATTTCCGTAGAAAAGTGTCTTTTTTTGTTGAAAAATTGCGTGAAATGTTGCTCAAATTGTCGAAAAATTGTTTAATTTGATGAAAAATTGTGTAAAATGTTGAAAAAATTGCGTGAAATGTTGCTTAAAAGGTGGAAAAATTGCCTAAATTGATAAAAAAGTGTGTAAAACATTGAAAAAATTCGTAAAATTGCTTCAATTGTCGAGAAATCCTGCATAAATTGATGAAAAATTGTGTGAAATGTTGAAAAAAAAGTTGTAAAATTGCTTCAAATTGTCGAAAAATTGTTTTATTTGATGAAAAATTGTGTAAAATGTTGAAAAATTGCGTGAAATGTTGCTCAAGTTGTCGAAAAATTGTTAAACTTGATGAAAAATTGTGTAAAATGTTGGGAAAAAAGTCGTAAAATTGCATTAATTTGTCGAAAAATTGTTTAAATTGTTGAAAATTGTGTGAAAAAGTCGAGATATTTGTTAAAAATTGAGAGAATTGTCGAAAAACTGCAACAATTCATGCAATTTTTTCAACATTTGAAGCAATTTTACAACTTTTTTTCAACATTTCACACAATTTTTCATCAATTTATGCAAGATTTCTCGACAATTGAAGCAATTTTACGACTTTTTTCAATGTTTTACACACTTTTTCATCAATTTAGGCAATTTTTTCCACCTTTTAGGCAACAATTTACGCAATTTTTCAACATGTAAAACACTTTTCTACGCTAATTTTCAACATTTTACACAATTTTTCATCAAATTTAACAATTTTTCGACAACTTGAGCAACATTTCACGCAATTTTTCAACATTTTACACAATTTTTCATCAAATTAAACAATTTTTTTTATGATTTTCAAAAAAATTGTGGGGAAAAAGTCAGATTTGGCCTTTTTTTCGCGAAAGTTGCATTTTTTTTTCACGAAAGTTGCACTTTTTCTGCTGAAAAAGCACCATAACTCTGACTAAAATTGACGAAAATGCAAAAACGAGGGCATTTTCGGAATCCTCTCGTCGAGACGAATCGAATGGTGTATTCACGTTTACATTTTGAGCTTTTTTTCGCGAAAGTTGCATTTTTTTCACGAAAGTTGCATTTTTTTTACCGAAAAAAAGGCCATAACTCGTCAACAAGGCTCGGCGAACAAAACGGTCGCCGGATTCGGAATCAGCGACCTCGAATTAGTCGAAAACGACACAAATCTCGAATTTTTTGAAAATCATCAAAATCCAAAAAAATCATAAGGGGTTAGTTCATGGTTTTTTTCGAAAATTGATGATTTTCAAAAAATTCGAGATTTGTGTCGTTTTCGACTAATTCGAGGTCGCTGATTCCGAATCCGGCGACCGTTTTGTTCGCCGAGCCTTTGTTGACGAGTTATGGCCTTTTTTTCGGTAAAAAAAAGGCAACTTTTGCGAAAAAAGCTCAAAAACAAAAAGTAAATACACCATTCGATTCGTCTCGACGAGAGGATTCCGAAAATGCCCTCGTTTTTTGCATTTTGGTCGATTTTACTTAAAGTTGTGGTGAGTTTTCTGCAAAGGAACTGATTTTTCAGTTCAAAAAAATGCAACTTTTGCAGAAAAGGTTAAAATTAAAAGTGATTACACCATTCGATTCGTCTCGACGAGAGGATTCCGAAAATGCCCTCGTTTTTGCATTTTCGTCGATTTTTATCAAAGTTATGCTGATTTTTCTGCAAAGGAACTGATTTTTCAGTTCAAAAAATGCAACTTTTGCAGAAAAAGTTAAAATTAAAAGTGATTACACCATTCGATTCGTCTCGACGAGAGGATTCCGAAAATGCCCTCGTTTTTTGCATTTTCGTCAATTTTAGTCAGAGTTATGGTGCTTTTTCAGCAGAAAAAATGCAACTTTCGTGAAAAAAAATGCAACTTTCGCGAAAAAAGGCCAAATCTGACTTTTTTTCCCCACAATTTTTTTGAAAATCATAAAAAAATTGTTTAATTTGATGAAAAATTGTGTAAAATTTTGAAAATTTCCGTGAAAAGTGTCTTTTTTGTTGAAAAATTGCGTGAAATGTTGCTCAAATTGTCGAAAAATTGTTAAATTTGATGAAAATTGTGTAAAATGTTGAAAATTGCGTGAAATGTTGCTTAAAAGGTGGAAAAATTGCCTAAATTGATAAAAAAGTGTGTAAAACATTGAAAAAATTCGTAAAATTGCTTCAATTGTCGAAAATCCTGCATAAATTGATGAAAAATTGTGTGAAATGTTGAAAAAAAGTTGTAAAATTGCTTCAAATTGTCGAAAAATTGTTTTATTTGATGAAAAATTGTGTGAAATGTTGAAAAATTGCGTGAAATGTTGCTCAAGTTGTCGAAAAATTGTTAAATTTGATGAAAAATTGTGTAAAATGTTGGGAAAAAAGTCGTAAAATTGCATTAATTTGTCGAAAAATTGTTTAAATTGTTGAAAATTGTGTGAAAAAGTCGAGATATTTGTTAAAAATTGAGAGAATTGTCGAAAAACTGCAACAATTCATGCAATTTTTCAACATTTAAAGCAATTTTACAACTTTTTTTCAACATTTCACACAATTTTTCATCAATTTATGCAAGATTTCTCGACAATTGAAGCAATTTTACGACTTTTTTCAATGTTTTACACACTTTTTCATCAATTTAAGCAATTTTTCCACTTTCTAGGCAACAATTTACGCAATTTTTCAACATGTAAAACACTTTTCTACGCTAATTTTCAACATTTTACACAATTTTTCATCAAATTTAACAATTTTTCGACAACTTGAGCAACATTTCACGCAATTTTTCAACATTTTACACAATTTTTCATCAAATTAAACAATTTTTTTATGATTTTCAAAAAAATTGTGGGGAAAAAGTCAGATTTGGCCTTTTTTCGCGAATGTTGCATTTTTTTTCACGAAAGTTGCACTTTTTCTGCTGAAAAAGCACCATAACTCTGACTAAAATTGACGAAAATGCAAAAACGAGGGCATTTTCGGAATCCTCTCGTCGAGACGAATCGAATGGTGTATTCACGTTTACATTTTGAGCTTTTTTCGCGAAAGTTGCATTTTTTTCACGAAAAAAAGGCCATAACTCGTCAACAAAGGCTCGGCGAACAAACCGGTCGCCGGATTCGGAATCAGCGACCTCGAATTAGTCGAAAACGACACAAATCTTGAATTTTTTGAAAATCATCAAAATCCAAAAAAATCATAAGGGGTTAGTTCATGGTTTTTTCGAAAATTGATGATTTTCAAAAAATCGAGATTTGTGTCGTTTTCGACTAATTCGAGGTCGCTGATTCCGAATCCGGCGACCGTTTTGTTCGCCGAGCCTTTGTTGACGAGTTATGGCCTTTTTTTCGGTAAAAAAAAGGCAACTTTTGCGAAAAAAGCTCAAAAACAAAAAGTAAATACACCATTCGATTCGTCTCGACGAGAGGATTCCGAAAATGCCCTCGTTTTTGCATTTTGGTCGATTTTACTTAAAGTTGTGGTGAGTTTTCTGCAAAGGAACTGATTTTTCAGTTCAAAAAAATGCAACTTTTGCAGAAAAAGGTTAAAATTAAAAAGTGATTACACCATTCGATTCGTCTCGACGAGAGGATTCCGAAAATGCCCTCGTTTTTGCATTTTGGTCGATTTTACTCAAAGTTGTGGTGAGTTTTTCTGCAAAGGAACTGATTTTTCAGTTCAAAAAAATGCAACTTTTGCAGAAAAAGGTTAAAATTAAGAAGTGATTACACCATTCGATTCGTCTCGACGAGAGGATTCCGAAAATGCCCTCGTTTTCGCATTTTGGTCGATTTTTATCAAAGTTATGCTGATTTTTCTGCAAAGGAACTGATTTTTCAGTTCAAAAAAATGCAACTTTTGCAGAAAAAGGTTAAAATTAAAAAGTGATTACACCATTCGATTCGTCTCGACGAGAGGATTCCGAAAATGCCCTCGTTTTTGCATTTTCGTCAATTTTAGTCAGAGTTATGGTGCTTTTTCAGCAGAAAAAATGCAACTTTCGTGAAAAAAATGCAACTTTCGCGAAAAAAGCTCAAAATGTAAACGTGATACACCATTCGATTCGTCTCGACGAGAGGATTCCGAAAATGCCCTCGTTTTTTTTTTCGTCAATTTTAGTCAGAGTTATGGTGCTTTTTCAGCAAAAAAAATGCAACTTTCGTGAAAAAAATGCAACTTTCGCGAAAAAAAGGCCAAATCTGTTAAAATTTTTTTGAAAATCATAAAAATTGTTTTTTTGAAAAATTGTGAAAATTTTGAAAAATTGCGTGAAATGTTGCTCAATTGTCGAAAAATTGTTAAATTTGATGAAAATGTGTTGAAAAATTGTGAAAATTGTTGAAAATGTGTAAATTAGCGTAGAAAAGTGTTTTACATGTTGAAAAATTGCGTAAATTGTTGCTTAAAAGGTGGAAAAATTGCCTAAATTGATGAAAAAGGGTGTAAAACATTGAAAAAAGTCGTAAAATTGCTTCAATTGTCGGGAAATCTTGCATAAATTGATGAAAAATTGTGTGAAATGTTGAAAAATTGCGTGAAATGTTGCTCAAGTTGTCGAAAAATTGTTAAATTTGATGAAAAATTGTGTAAAATGTTGGGAAAAAAGTCGTAAAATTGCATTAATTTGTCGAAAAATTGTTTAAATTGTTGAAAATTGTGTGAAAAAGTCGAGATATTTGTTAAAAATTGAGAGAATTGTCGAAAAACTGCAACAATTCATGCAATTTTTCAACATTTAAAGCAATTTTACAACTTTTTTTCAACATTTCACACAATTTTTCATCAATTTATGCAAGATTTCTCGACAATTGAAGCAATTTTACGACTTTTTTCAATGTTTTACACACTTTTTCATCAATTTAAGCAATTTTTCCACTTTCTAGGCAACAATTTACGCAATTTTTCAACATGTAAAACACTTTTCTACGCTAATTTTCAACATTTTACACAATTTTTCATCAAATTTAACAATTTTTCGACAACTTGAGCAACATTTCACGCAATTTTTCAACATTTTACACAATTTTTCATCAAATTAAACAATTTTTTTATGATTTTCAAAAAAATTGTGGGGAAAAAGTCAGATTTGGCCTTTTTTTCGCGAAAGTTGCATTTTTTTTTCACGAAAGTTGCACTTTTTCTGCTGAAAAAGCACCATAACTCTGACTAAAATTGACGAAAATGCAAAAACGAGGGCATTTTCGGAATCCTCTCGTCGAGACGAATCGAATGGTGTATTCACGTTTACATTTTGAGCTTTTTTCGCGAAAGTTGCATTTTTTTCACGAAAGTTGCATTTTTTTTACCGAAAAAAAGGCCATAACTCGTCAACAAAGGCTCGGCGAACAAAACGGTCGCCGGATTCGGAATCAGCGACCTCGAATTAGTCGAAAACGACACAAATCTCGAATTTTTTGAAAATCATCAAAATCCAAAAAAATCATAAGGGGTTAGTTCATGGTTTTTTCGAAAATTGATGATTTTCAAAAAAATCGAGATTTGTGTCGTTTTCGACTAATTCGAGGTCGCTGATTCCGAATCCGGCGACCGTTTTGTTCGCCGAGCCTTTGTTGATGAGTTATGGCCTTTTTTTCGGTAAAAAAAAGGCAACTTTTGCGAAAAAAGCTCAAAAACAAAAAGTAAATACACCATTCGATTCGTCTCGACGAGAGGATTCCGAAAATGCCCTCGTTTTTGCATTTTGGTCGATTTTACTTAAAGTTGTGGTGAGTTTTCTGCAAAGGAACTGATTTTTCAGTTCAAAAAAATGCAACTTTTGCAGAAAAAGGTTAAAATTAAAAAGTGATTACACCATTCGATTCGTCTCGACGAGAGGATTCCGAAAATGCCCTCGTTTTTGCATTTTGGTCGATTTTACTCAAAGTTGTGGTGAGTTTTCTGCAAAGGAACTGATTTTTCAGTTCAAAAAAATGCAACTTTTGCAGAAAAAGGTTAAAATTAAGAAGTGATTACACCATTCGATTCGTCTCGACGAGAGGATTCAGAAAATGCCCTCGTTTTTGCATTTTCGTCGATTTTTATCAAAGTTATGCTGATTTTTCTGCAAAGGAACTGATTTTTCAGTTCAAAAAAATGCAACTTTTGCAGAAAAAGGTTAAAATTAAAAAGTGATTACACCATTCGATTCGTCTCGACGAGAGGATTCCGAAAATGCCCTCGTTTTTGCATTTTCGTCAATTTTAATCAGAGTTATGGTGCTTTTTCAGCAGAAAAAATGCAACTTTCGTGAAAAAAATGCAACTTTCGCGAAAAAAGCTCAAAATGTAAACGTGAGTACACCATTCGATTCGTCTCGACGAGAGGATTCCGAAAATGCCCTCGTTTTTGCATTTTCGTCAATTTTAGTCAGAGTTATGGTGCTTTTTCAGCAGAAAAAATGCAACTTTCGTGAAAAAAAATGCAACTTTCGCGAAAAAAGCTCAAAATGTAAACGTGAGTACACCATTCGATTCGTCTCGACGAGAGGATTCCGAAAATGCCCTCGTTTTTGCATTTTCGTCAATTTTAGTCAGAGTTATGGTGCTTTTTCAGCAGAAAAAATTCAACTTTCGTGAAAAAAAATGCAACTTTCGCGAAAAAAGGCCAAATCTGACTTTTTCCCCACAATTTTTTTGAAAATCATAAAAAAATTGTTTAATTTGATGAAAAATTGTGTAAAATGTTGAAAAATTGCGTGAAATGTTGCTCAAGTTGTCGAAAAATTGTTAAATTTGATGAAAAATTGTGTAAAATGTTGAAAATTAGCGTAGAAAAGTGTTTTACATGTTGAAAAATTGCGTAAATTGTTGCTTAAAAGGTGGAAAAATTGCCTAAATTGATAAAAAAGTGTGTAAAACATTGAAAAAATTCGTAAAATTGCTTCAATTGTCGAGAAATCTTGCATAAATTGATGAAAAATTGTGTGAAATGTTGAAAAAAAGTTGTAAAATTGCTTCAAATTGTCGAAAAATTGTTTAATTTGATGAAAAATTGTGTAAAATGTTGAAAAATTGCGTGAAATGTTGCTCAAGTTGTCGAAAAATTGTTAAATTTGATGAAAAATTGTGTAAAATGTTGGGAAAAAAGTCGTAAAATTGCATTAATTTGTCGAAAAATTGTTTAAATTGTTGAAAATTGTGTGAAAAAGTCGAGATATTTGTTAAAAATTGAGAGAATTGTCGAAAAACTGCAACAATTCATGCAATTTTTCAACATTTGAAGAAATTTTACAACTTTTTTACAACATTTCACACAATTTTTCATCAATTTATGCAAGATTTCTCGACAATTGAAGCAATTTTACGACTTTTTTCAATGTTTTACACACTTTTTCATCAATTTAGGCAATTTTTCCACCTTTTTGGCAACAATTTACGCAATTTTTCAACATGTAAAACACTTTTCTACGCTAATTTTCAACATTTTACACAATTTTTCATCAAATTTAACAATTTTTCGACAACTTTAGCAACATTTCACGCAATTTTTCAACATTTTACACAATTTTTCATCAAATTAAACAATTTTTTTATGATTTTCAAAAAAATTGTGGGGAAAAAGTCAGATTTGGCCTTTTTTCGCGAAAGTTGCATTTTTTTTCACGAAAGTTGCACTTTTTCTGCTGAAAAAGAACCATAACTCTGACTAAAATTGACGAAAATGCAAAAACGAGGGCATTTTCGGAATCCTCTCGTCGAGACGAATCGAATGGTGTATTCACGTTTACATTTTGAGCTTTTTTCGCGAAAGTTGCATTTTTTTCACGAAAGTTGCATTTTTTTTACCGAAAAAAAGGCCCTAACTCGTCAACAAAGGCTCGGCGAACAAAACGGTCGCCGGATTCGGAATCAGCGACCTCGAATTAGTCGAAAACGACACAAATCTCGAATTTTTTGAAAATCATCAAAATCCAAAAAAATCATAAGGGGTTAGTTCATGGTTTTTTCGAAAATTGATGATTTTCAAAAAAATTCGAGATTTGTGTCGTTTTCGACTAATTCGAGGTCGCTGATTCCGAATCCGGCGACCGTTTTGTTCGCCGAGCCTTTGTTGACGAGTTATGGCCTTTTTTTCGGTAAAAAAAAGGCAACTTTTGCGAAAAAAGCTCAAAAACAAAAAGTAAATACACCATTCGATTCTGTCTCGACGAGAGGATTCCGAAAATGCCCTCGTTTTTGCATTTTGGTCGATTTTACTTAAAGTTGTGGTTAGTTTTCTGCAAAGGAACTGATTTTTCAGTTCAAAAAAATGCAAATTTTGCAGAAAAATGTTAAAATTAAAAAGTGATTACACCATTCGATTCGTCTCGACGAGAGGATTCCGAAAATGCCCTCGTTTTTGCATTTTGGTCGATTTTATCAAAGTTATGGTGATTTTTCTGCAAAAAAACTGATTTTTCAGTTAAAAAAATGCAACTTTTCGCGAAAAAAGCTTAAAATTAAAAGTGAGTACACCATTCGATTCGTCTCGACGAGAGGATTCCGAAAATGCCCTCGTTTTTTTTGCATTTTCGTCAATTTTAGTCAGAGTTATGGTGCTTTTTCAGCAGAAAAAATGCAACTTTCGTGAAAAAAAAATGCAACTTTCGCGAAAAAAG
>JAVBJF010000915.1:0-29462 GCA_033439095.1 Pseudococcus viburni
GGAAAAATTTGGGCTGGAAAAACCTGGGAAAAATAATTTCTTGATGTGATTTTAGACACCCTGATTCATACCATTCATCAAATTTTTTACCATTTTAAATCGAAAGGTACATGAGATATAAAACGAAAACATCTTTTAGTATTTGCACCTTGAGGACTTCTTTTTGGGTGTAAAAGTTGAAAAAAAAGTTAAGACCAATTTTTTTGGAAAATGAATTGCAGGACATCGTTTTTTTCTTGTAAAAAAAAAAAATACTTCTAGGGATATGAACATTTCAAAAAAATCGCAAATTTTGACTGCTTATGATTGTTTGTAAAAAGAACTCCTTCAATTCTTTGAAAAATTTTTCAACACCAACATTTTGAAAACAATTTTAGAGTTGAAAAAAAAATGTTCAAGAGTTCGAAAAAACTAAACTTGAGAAAAATTTTTTTAGAGTTGAAAAAATATGAATTTATGCGTTCAAAAGAATGGAAGACATTTGGAGAACATATTCAAAAATGAAAAAAATGACGTAAAAAAATTCCAGGTTGAATCATTTTCTGAGGAAAAATTTAAAAAACGTCATGAAATTGAAAAAATTAAATTGGAAACTTTTTGGTAAAAAAATTGCAACGTTTTAGAAAAACTTAAAAAAATTGCAGTTGATAAAAAGTTTGAGTAAAAAATTTAGTCATAAAAATTTTTAAGAGGAAAAATTGCATTTGAAGGAAAATTTGAAAAAACATTCGGAGTTTAAAATTTTTTTTTTGAGCGAAAATTCAATTGAAAGAAAACATTTCTGCTGTGCGAGAAATACGGGTTCATCGAAAAATTGAACAGTTGATTCGTTCGTTCGTTCACTCGTATTCTGAAAACGATGATGCTATATAGACATTCTCATTTCGATTAAGCAAGAATCTGCACCCCCTCATGCCCTTCTTCGAGGTCCCAAGTACCGAACCCAATTGATTAATATTTTTCTTACGCATGCGATGACGGTTAACATACACCTCTGGAGAAAATTTTCTCCAACTTTTTTTCCGTATCGCTGGCTTCTTTTCGTGATTACAATTGTTGAAACCTTGGTTGTATACACAAACTCTCTATAATTATAGTCTGAAAATGTACACGATGGTGAAGAAAATACGAATACTACTAAGTATTGGTTAGGTGTGCTAGCTGTCTACTGTACGTACAAATACATTGGTTGGCGATTCGTCTTCAAATGCTCAGAAATTCTCAAAATAAGGTAAAAGAGGTTATCTTATCATTATGGATATTTTTCCATCTCAAAAGAAATACAGATACCAAACCTACCAATCCAAGCAATTGAAAATTGAAAAAAATTTCTACGTAATTCGCTGATACGACGCGGGTCATAGCAAACAAGGGGTCGATTTTTTATTATTCGCTACAATATACCAATAACGTAACCCACCCTGTCCTTTAAACTACAGCTACGCTTACAATATATTTCATTTACACGAGATGATTACCGTATGCGATTAGGCAAAGGTGTTTGTCATATGTTGTGGTATTAAAGTTTTACGTGTATTAAAAAGCTGCAGCGACGTTCGTTAATGTCGTTATATTATTTTTCGTTTTCGAAATACTCGACTCGGGGACGTAGTAAGTACATCGCAGATTGTATGTGTGGTACGCGGCCGCTCATTACGATTTAATGAGTTCGCGAGTTTGTTCGGTTCGAGGGCAGTGTGTTACGAATGCTAACCGCACATAGGAGCTGTTTTTTAATAAATTGAATATTTCGCCCATCTCGCCCAAGATGTGAATTTGTTGTACTGATGATGATGACGGGCTAAGAGCACGAGAGTTAAAAACTAATTTTTATTTTTTATAAACTCGGGTTCTGAGTCGTGTTCAGATGCATAGCGATGTACTTCGATGTTGCATGTTCAAGTACGTCAAGATCAATGGTAATTTTGGGTTCGGTTGCTGAGATGGTGGATTTGCAAGTTGATAGGTGGCTGGTGAGTTACAGCTGAGGAAAAGGTTTATGGAACTGTAAAATTTCAGGGTTAAAAAATTTTTAAAGAGTAGGAAACATTTTTTAGAAAAATTTCAGTGTTGGATTAAAAATTTTGATTAAAATATTCTACAGTTAAAATAATTGAAAATTGAAAAAAAAAACAGTTAGAAAAAAATGAAGAAAATTTTAGGTGGTAGAAAGTCTTGATTCGTTTTGAATTGAGTAGGTACCCATTTGAGTTCATTTTTTCTCTCTTCATTGAAATAATTATTTTTTATGAATGAAACAATTTGTATTCCCCTTAAATAAATTTATAGATTTATGATACTTTGATGTAGGTAAAAATGTGAAGTTGTTGAAAAAATTTGAATTACCTACCTTCTCTAAATCTTTCATAGAAATCAAGTACCTAATTGAAACGATTTGTTCTTGCGATATTTTATTTAAAACAGTTGTAAGAATTAAAAAATTTTACTTGCTCTGCTCCTATGGGAATTAGGAACATTAATCATTTGAGTAATTGCTGTTTTAGGTTATTCATTGATTTTTGAACTGAAATATCTTATTGAGGAATTTTTTATTTCAACAATTCCTTTTATAGAAACGCCATGAAAGGTAGTCTACAGACCAACTGGCAAAAAGTGTTTTGGACGTTGGGTTTCTTTTTCCTTATTATTACGGAAACCCCCCTTCCCCTTCATGCAAAAATAATTCAATGTTTAAAACTCAACGCGACGCCACCAAAAAAAAAAATTAGAAAATTAGAAAATAACACGTCACACGAGTTTTTTGATTTTTCAATTTTTGGGCCAAATTCGGGTCCTTGTGGAAAAATAATATTGATCATTAGTTCCATTGTTGTCATGAATATTGTTGCTCACTAAAAAATTTACTCACCCTGAAATCCCTTTAAGGAATTGATTTACGGTTTCAACAAGGATTAAAGATGAATTAGCAGAATTGACATAACTAAGTCACATTCCAGAGTACACAGTGGTCAAATGGCAAAATATGCCCCAGTTTTGAGATGGATTCATTTATAAGAACCACAAACACTGTAATAAAAAACGAATTTCTTTTCTTCTCTACATAAATCTTTGATTGAATGCTGGAGTAGTCGTGAGAATCATATTTTTAAGGGATTCGATATCCCTCTCCCAGTAAAAACTCGGTAATTGGAACCAAAAAGTGAAACCTTATTTTGAATCGGCGACTATTTCTATCATTTAGATTCCACTCAACTAAAATAAGAAAATATCTATCCATACCTTGGTGTCCAATGATCACCAGAAATGTGTAAGAATTTTATAATTTTGTATTACTTTAAAAAAATTGATAGTCGAAGGGTAGTTGCTGTGTTATGTCTTTTTTTAAGCATAGTGTTCTTTAAAATTTTTGTATAAATTTCGAAAATTTTGCAAAGCAGCAATGGTGCGCCACCGCAGTGTATTTTCCGCAAATACATGGCGGGTCTATACCCTCCTTGCCTCGCTGTGGACTGCTGAAAAAAGAATCGAATCTAAGACGTAAATTACTTACAAACATGTTATTTTATACCTATGATTAATAATTAAACATTCATTTTTTAATGGTAGATAGTACCTAAGTATGTAGTAGTAGTTAATTTCATATCAGTTCATCACGGAACGCGTTTAAAACCATCCAAAACGATTCGAATGGCTCACTGATGGCGTCGCCAGACTCGAAAATTGGAGGGGGGGCACAAAAGAGCCCGTGTGTTGGACAAATTTTTTTGCTTTTTTGAAGTGGAAAAGAGGAGCTGACTTTTTTCACCTGCTAAAAATGGGGAGGGGGTAAAAAAGGTGTTTTCTTCCACATTTTCATCTCAACATAGATCACAGAGTTGTAATTTTGTTTATGCCCGAGCAAAGCGAAGGCGAATCTTTGAAAAAATTGGATTTTTAATGCCTTTAAAAGACATTTTTTTCAAGTTTTAATTCTTTGAAAATCCCTATCTGATGTAAGTGTAATGTAAATCTATAAATACAACATAAATTTTTGGGGGCCAGGCGGGGGCCAGAACTTTTTTCGGAGGGCTGCCCGAGCCCCTCTTGACGACGGCGACGCCTCTGCAAAGTAGTCATCCACTATTTGTGAAAGTAGTGAGTTTTTAAAGATGAAATCTGAAAAACTTCAGGCCCGTGCAGAGAGCGAGGAGGAGAGTTTCCCACTGGGCCCTTGTGTTTTAGATGGTCCGCGGAGCCCCGTGAGGGCTCTCAAACTAAAAAAAAAATCAACTATTCACGTCATATTGACGTTCAAAACACCTTTCTTTTTGTTCATACATTTTTCTCTGCACGGTCGGCCCTCGGCGGATTACTAAGGGGTGCATAGCGAGATATGCGTCCAAACATCTTATGAAATTTTTTTTTAAATATCTTGATTCGTTTAAATTAGGTATTATTTGAGTTCATTTTGTAACTCTTCATTAAAATAGTTTTTTTTTTAATAATTATAAATAAAGAATTTTATTCTTCATCAAATTTATAGATTTATGATACCTTAATATAAAATTCAAAGTTGTTGAAAAATTTGAATTACCTACTTCTCATAAATCTTTCATAGAATCATTACCTAATTGAAATTATTTGTTTTGAGCACATTTTACGATATTTTATTTAAAACATTTTTTAATAAATTAAAAAATTTACTTACTCTGTCGTTCCAATGAGAATTGATACATCCATTGTGCTGATATATTTCCTACCTTCAGTGCAATTTGATTCTCATATTTTTTACTAAAACGTGCTTATCTGTAATAAGTTTTCAATTTACACCAAAAATAGAAAAGTTTATTTATTTTGAGATGTGTTGTTATTGCACTGCAGAGGCGATATTGTTTCTCATTAAAAAATTTACCTACTCTGCAATTCCGGGTGGGAGTGAGAGCTTTGAGTGCATTTCTGAAAGTGAGTGTGAGTGGTTTGAGCGCAGGTATGAGCATGAGCGCAAACAGAACAATGTTGAGTGGAGCACAAGCGGAGCGTTTCAAATTTCAAGTGAGCGTGAGCGCAAAAAACCTTGAGCGGCCCATCCCTGTCATCTATCAAAATTTCTTTTAATTCTTCCAAGTTTTCTTCTATTTGACGACATAAAGAATAAACTTTTGCTTCTTTTGAAACATCAACAGATATAGATTCTACGATTTTATACCTGGTGAGTAGGTTCTCTAATTGACTCCACCTCGTAATTTTATCACCGTACATTACCCATTGTAAATCTGACTTATGGACGAATAATCATTTCATATAAACATTACAGATGAAATCAGTATCAGTATGATACTAGTCTCTATTCTTAGTAGGGCTGGCGATTATAATCGATTAATCGATTATTTTTTTCTTTATAATCGGCCAAAATTCTTAATCGGTTAATCGATTAATTGATTATCGATTATTTTAATCGATTAATCAGCCGATTATTTTTAATCGTCTAATCGGTTTTTTTTTGGAAGTCAAAAAAGTAGCTCAAAAAGCACAGATTTCTGTTTTTTGTTTTCAAAACATCTGGTTGGAAAATTTTCATTTTTAAAAAAAATAATGAGTCAGCAAATTTCTCTTTTCTAATTATATTAGTCAACAGATTTTTCATTTTCAACCCCAAAATTTTTGCTCAAACTGAAGATTTTCACATGAAACAAAGAACTGAAATTGGATTGCAAATTTTTGTCCCAGGATGGGGAGGGGGAGGGGGCGAAGGTAAATTAATTGGTCGATTTGAGAAAATCGGAAGATTATTTTTAATCGATTAATCGGACGATTATTTTGATTCGATTAATCGGGCGATTATTCTTAATCGATTAATTAGGCGTCGATTAATCAATTATTTTTGTAATCGATTAAAATTCGAATAATCGATTAATCGATTTTAATTTCTATAATCGCCAGCCCTAATTCTTAGTACATTTTCATCAAAATTGCAGGTATATAAAATTGTTTGTTTGGTACTAATTTGCAGCTGCCATATACCCATTAAGTTGATTTTCTGGTTTTTCACAAAAATCTTCATAAGTCACAAATAAATCATCATTTAACCAGGTTTCAGTTTGTTCATTAAACGTAATCTCTCGTTTACGTTTTCGTTCATTAGGATCTGTTCGTTTCTGTACTTCTGGTACAGTATTATATTTGGGCTGTTCATCGAAAACTGCCCAGCTGGCAAAGTGCTACCTTTTTTTAATGAATGCTACCTTTGCACTACTGGTAGCATTAAGGTGGCTGGCGAACTGCTTTTGCTCTGATTGCTACCATCTTTGCTACCCTACACTACCTCTGTACTACCTTTTTGCCACTCCCAACGCTACCTTTATCACTACTTTAACGCTATCTCAATGCTACCTACCCTTACCAGGTAAAAAAAAACAATAGCTTTTGTATACTGTCCTATAAACCTTGTTTCATTTAAAGCTTGAATGAAATGAGAATATAAGGATCATTCAGTATACTATACAAATACTTACACATACAGATGTAGCCAGTAGGTTGATGTGATTTTGAGATTGGATACAACATAATGCAAGAGTGTTCATCTGGGTTTTAAGAGCACGCCACCAAGTCGGGTGATAGAGTTAGTGCTGGCTTTCCTATATATGTGAAATTTAGCAGGGTCTGCCAATCAAGCCCAGGTGGTGACGGAAATTTTTTTATTATTTTTTTTTTCTTAAGCTCAACTTTGAAGTAAAATATTTTGATATCTATAAATCAAAATAGTTTTTCATGTTTTATTCTCTTTTTAAAAATTATGTAAGCTGTACACCCAAATAAATTCAAATATTTATGTATTTATAAGAAATAAAGTGACATAAATTTATTTTTATTGAAGTTTGCTTAGTTTGGTAATACCTAGGTAATAACAAAATTTTCTATTGTTACTTTGAAAATCTTTAAAAAAATTAATATAGCTAATGTTAAAATGTTGTACCCAGTTAAATTTCCATTTTGCAAAAATCATTCCTATTATTCTTCAAGTACCTACTCAAGTTCATTTATCAAATTTTGGCGAATTTTTGAAATTCAAAATTACCTCATTGCCTACACTTATACAAATTTTATAAAATCAATGAAAAACACTGAAATTAGGTAAGGTATATCCCCATTTTTGACTTGAAGGTTGTGGACTTGAGGTTTTAAGAATGCCCTTTATTTTTCACAATATAAAATTTCACTGGAGGGGCTTCTGACATTGGAAAAATATTTAAAATGATGAAATTTGACAACAGAGCTCTTTAAAAAGTTCAATTGCAAATGAATTACAGGGATTTATAACCTCTTTGTGCTATGAATCTATTATTTTGACATGTTGAAAATCAAAATTTGACTTTAATGGTGTATTTTTGCATGTAGAAAAAAAATTAAAAATCTGCAAAATGTGCCCAAAGTGAGTTAAAAAACTGAAATTTGGTAGGTACCTTATATTCGACCTAATGGTTTCAAGATGTTTCGAAGACTCCAGAAAATTTTGGAATTTTTTTAGTGCTGCTATAAGTGGAGCTAAAGGTGGACCCAGCCAATTTTTCAGACCAATTTTGAATTTTTCAAAATTAATCAGAGACGATTTTCCAAAGGGAAGCCAGGGAAGTGAGACTTCCATTGATTTTTTTTTCAAAGATTGTGATTTTTTCAAGTAAGTATACCTATCAATTTTTTGGTAAAATGTGTATAGAAAAATAAAGACAAAATTAGATTCTATTTTAAAACAAGATTGCACATAATTATTTTTGCCATTATGAAATTTCAATGATTTAAGCATAAGAACTTATACTAATTTTCGAGTTCAAATTTTTTCGAATCTATATTTCTTCCACCAGTTCAATTGTAATTTTTTTTCAAACTTGTATTCAATGTCTAATTTTTATCAAATGTTTTCATCAATAAAATTATTTCAAAAGTAAGGAATTTTTCAACATTATTGGAAAAAAATTTAAAACTAGAAGAAATTTCAAGAAATTGATTTTGATTTTTTTTTGAATCCAAGCTGAACGATTTTTGAGAAAATTTGAATTTAAAACAATTTTACAGTTTGAAAACATTTTATGGTATCTATTACACTTTTTTCAACTTGGATTTCTTCATTTTTTTTCAAATCTATATTTTTAAAAATTAGTCCCAACTCAGAAATGTCTCAATTTTGAAGAGAGTTTTCAACATCATAAGTATTTTTCAAAATTTCTCCCCAAAACAAAAAGTAATTAAAAGAAAAATTGATACCTAAAGCAAAGAAGTGTTTACAGGGATGCACAGAGTATAGTGGTGAAAACTTTTGGTAGTGTAAGGGTAGTACAGTTGTAGCGCTACATCAGTCTGCTTGGTAGCACATGTTACTATATTGCCACCTTCTCACTACCAGCGTTATAGTGGTAGTGTAAGAGTAGTGTGCACCTATTTAGTAGTGTATGAGTAGGGTAAAGGTAGCGCTACGTCAACTTTCTTGATAGCACATACTACCACATGCTACCTCCTCACTACCAGTAGTGAGGAGGTAGCGCAAAGTGGCAAACTTTTTCAAGGTAGTGTAGGTGGTAGTGTGTTGGTAGTGTTCTGTGAAATTAGTCAGAGCGAATACTACCATACGCCACCTTTCTGCTGCCACTAGTGCACCAACACATCATAGGTATCACGCATGTATCTACAGGGAAATTTGTCAATGTGTTGGTAAGGTAGCGTATGCTACCTCATGCTACGGTAGCGCTGCCTTTTTTTGCCAGCTGGGTGATGGTTTAGCACCGCTTTGTCATTGAACTTTGGAAAGTTCATATTCTTCCCATTCACCATTTTTGTTCTTAAATTTTTCTATTCTCTTCAAGTCACGTTCATAGAAGTGTTTGATACAAACCACTGATGATTTTTTTGGTTCCCAATTTTTGCGGTGAATTTTTCATACCCATTCTTCCTTTTCTTTGGGACTCCGGGGAAAGCGAAATACAGGAATGTATTGGTTCTTAGCACCTCTTTATATTTCTTCTTTCGTCAGCTTATGGTTACTCTGACATCCAGGGACCAAGCATGTTTCTGGCATGTTGATCAAATCTAAAAAAGTTGGGATAACCGATAACTTTATACGTACGTATATAATGTGTAACACAAAAAGAAGTTGGGATAACTAATAACTTTATATGTATGTATGTAATGTGTAACACAAAAAGTTGAGATAAATGAATACATATATAACGCACGTTACACCTTCCACCACACTACCACCATATAATCATATGAAAAAAATAATATATCTATCAAAATTTGAGTTTAATCAAAGTAAAACAGTGATGAAACCGATTATACCTCATATAAACAATACTGTTATCATGACTGGTGTAACCCTTAACATGCAGTTGCCAGATATTAACCTTATGGCCTGTTCTCAATGGCCTCCACAAACAGGCAGTATTATAATGGTATATTATGCAAATAAGGAGATGAAGTAATTTTCGACAAATTTTGAGATTTATTGCCCAAAGCGAAGCGAGGGAAATAATTCAAAATCGTCAAAAATCATTTATCTTCCGAGTTGCATACAATATTTTTCGTTATGAGGGAGTAAAAGGCGAGTTGAGCACTCGAGCAATTCGCGAAAGGTATAATGAAAATGAATTTTCAATTTTGAAGAAATTGAAGAGGGAGAAAATTGAAAATTCTCCGTTACACATGTTTATCTTTCAGAGTCGAATATCCCTAAAATTATTTGAAAACTCAGTCGAGAAATTGAAAATACATATTCGTATATAGTTGGATTATGACAAAAAAATGCTTCCGCTCACACCAAATGTAAAAAGCCATTTGAAGATTGATTCTTAATCTAGAATGTATTTAGGGGAAAAAAAACTTGGGTGCCATTTTTCCAGCCGCCCCCTTCCGAAAGTCCATTCCCATTTCTTAAAAATGCGCGCATCTCCTTTTATATTCGGTCTACAAAATTTTTTTTTCAAATAAAAGTTATTCCTTGAAAGCTTTTCTACATTTTTGGTCATTACAAAAATTCGCTTTGGAGTCACTCTTATACTCCAAATCTCAAAAATGTACTCACAGAATTACTAAAAATCAAGTTATTATCATTTCTTATGAAAAATATCAAAAATAACTCAAAATGTGTAATACCAAAAAGTATTTAGAATACAATTTCACATCTACAAGGTTCATTTTAGTTCCCTAATACTCTTCACTCTTAGGGTTCGCCCCCTCCCCAAAATTTCTTTTGTTTTGATAGTCCAGGGTCGAGAAGTTTTTTTTTTTGACCATACGCGGCAAATTATGATCGAGGAATGAAATTTGGTGTGGTGAATCAGGATACTAAAAGTCCTCAATTTTTTTTTTTTGAAATTGGGTTGTTCCTTTTTTGGTGTCTTATACATCTGATTAAATCCCACTCAGTTGAAAAATGTCTTTACTTTCAGGATTAGAGAGGGAGATGTTCCTTAAACTTGAGATTTAAAACTCAGTTTTTCGTATTTTTTTCTCAGAAAAATTTCAAGTTCTAAGGGACATTTCTTCCTCTTCCTCTCAATGAAACCCTCTGTCCCTCCTAGGGAATTTGGCGATGACCTCTCAGCCTCAAAAAATTCCTTATTGTGCCTTGATTCACCATACCAAATTTCATTCCTTGATCATAATTTGCCACTTATGGCCAAAAAACGCTTCTCGCCACTGGACTATCAAAACAAAAGCAATTTTGGGGAGGGGACCCTAGGAGTGAGGATGGGGGAACTACAATGAACTTTATACTTAGATGTGAAATTTTATTCTAAATACTTTTCGTTATTACACATTTTGCGCTATCTGTGATATTTTTCATAATAAATGATAATAACTAGATTTTGAGTAATTCTGTAAGTACATTTTTGAGATTTGGAGCATAAAAGTGATTCCAAAGCAAATTTTTGTAATGACCAAAAATGTAGAGATTAGAGAAGCTTTCAAGGTAGAACTTTTATTTGAAAAAAATTTTTGTAGACCGAATAGAAAAGGAGATACGCGCATTTTAAGAAAGGGGGATGGACCCTCAGAAGAGGAGGGGCCGGGAAAAATGGCACCCAAGCTTATGTTTTTCTAAATACATTCTAGATTGGGTATCAATCGTCAAATTGTTTTTTACATCCTGAGCGAACGGATGGAATAATCCGACTGTACTATATGTAATTTTTATTTTATTTTTCCTGATGTTAATTTCAATTATCGGAAACGGGAAAAATTTTGGTTTCTATTCCAAGGTGGATTTACCTGATGCAATGGAAATTATAATAATTATTTGAATGATGGAAATGCAGAACATACTAAGTGCCATTTACATAGGTAATTGAGATTTGCAAAAGTTGCTGGATGGATATGGAGGGTCAGAAGCACTCGGAAGGGAACCTGAACTAGGTTTTTGTTCAAACTTGACAAAAATCTAGTTCAGGTTCCCTTCTGATCCACCATATCCATCCGGCAACTGTTGCAAATCTCAATTACGTAAATGGCACTTAGTACATTCTGCATTTCCATCATTCATTTCTTCTCTCAGATCTTTCCAGTGCACGGAAAGATTAAAATCATTTTAAAAATCGAATAGGAAAACTAGGTTGATCACTGATTGCATTCAAATCAGTGGGTAATATTTTCAAAATGAGTAATTGAGTATTCCTTCCTATGAAATTCTAATATCATTGGGATGATATTTTCCTCGGGAGAATTTTTTTCTGAAGCTTCATTTCTCCTTACCTACCATCCAAGGTAGAATAATTTTCTGTAAAATGTATGCTGCAACAAACGTTTTCTTCTGACTACTTTCTTCTTCAGTAATTTGGAATATTTTATTTAATTTTCTTAGAAATTCCTGCAATAACAACGTTTGAAATAAAATGTCAACAGTAAAAAAAACATTTACCCAATCCTGCTAATGTATTGACGATATTGGTTAATAGGATAAAAAATCATGTGGATACCTAAGAGTGGATCGTATATATAAGTCAGTTAGTATTTGATAGTGTTGTAAGTTATCATTGATGTACTAATGACGAAATATACATTCTCAAGAACTATCAAACCGGAGTATATTATTCCAACCCAAACCATCATACATTCTAATATGGTAGCAGAGCAGTAGTGACGACTGACGATTGACAAAACTGGCAAAATCAAGAAGAATTATTATATAAACATGCAAATTTGGCGAGTATCAAGAATCTGCAGAACTAAAGAAAACTACAAAAATTCTCGTAAACGTAAGACTTCAATGGTGACTTGCTAATTACAACTGAACCTGCAGATGATTTCAATAAAATATCTGCATAAGAAGTTAAAGTGGAGTATTATAAAAACCTAGAGGCAAATTCCTCCAAACAGAAGTTACAAAGAACAACAATTAATGGTGAAGATTAATGATGTATTCATACAGAAGTCTGAAATTTTAATGCCCAAATGAAGAAGGATGCCGAAATGAAAGATGGTTTGGGATAATCAAAGTACAAGTATCTAAATGCTGTAAGATGGTAAGGTAATAAGATAATCTTTAGAAATGTAGTGGTAGAAATTTGAAAATCAATTGTTTAAAAGTGTAGCAGTGATCAAGTAGAAGAGCGCTCAGTAAAAATTAGTTCAATTCAAAGATAGGTATATTCAATGATTGTTTGATGAAGTAATAACGAATGTCAGGGTTGTGCCGATTCGAATCATTTTTGATTCGAATCATGATTCGAATCACTTATTTTATGATTCGAAAAATGATTCGAATCATTTGAGAGAAAATGATTCGTGATTTGTGATTCGTTCGAATCATTCCGATGATTCGTGATTCGCGATTCGAAAATTTTTGTACTTTTCCTATTATTTCACAAATCATTTCATTTTTTTAAAATTTTCTTTGTGTCTCTAAAATTTACAAATTTTTGGGCGTAAATTTTTGGATATTTCACCATCATGGTATCAATACACAAAAAGTGTCAGAAAATTAGAAATTTGCTTAAAAAAAGGATAATTTTCAGACTCG
Organism: Pseudococcus viburni; assembly: GCA_033439095.1. NCBI lineage: Eukaryota > Metazoa > Arthropoda > Insecta > Hemiptera > Pseudococcidae > Pseudococcus > Pseudococcus viburni. Next base: position 12,950 of record JAVBJF010000915.1, read on the forward strand.
AAAATTGAAATTTTTTTTTGCAAAAAATCCAGAAACATGACAGTGTGATGGAACGTCGTTTCTTAGCCCAAAAGTGGCGTTTTTTGTGTGTTTATATTGTGTAGTAGCAAAATATCCAAAAAAAGAAGTCAAAAAATGTCCAGATATCCGGAGAAACTGAACAATTTCAAATGAATTAGATGATTCAAAAATTACAAATCACGAATCATTTTTTGGAAAATGATTCGAATCATTGATTCGAATCATTTCTCAGGAAAGGATTCGTGATTCGTGATTTATACGAATCATGTTGATAATTCGTGATTCGTGATTCGAATCAAAATGAACGCGATTCGGCACAACCCTGACGAATGTGATGTTTGAAAGAAAATTGAAGAACAATTTTTTTTTAAAGTAGAATTTCAAAATGTGTGTACTTATTAATTCATGTTTTCAAAGTTGGAATTTTGAAAATTTTAATAATTAAATAAAGAATGAAAGTTATGTGGTAAAACTTTTGAAAGTATTTACAAAAGCAAGTATGTAGTGTGTAAAAAACGGAGAACATTGAAACAATGCTAGCTAAATTTATAATTTGAAGATGGCCATGAAAGAAAATTAGAAAGATGAAAGACGTGAAATAAAGTTTAAAAGACATGAAAAAGTGGGAAAATGTTTAAAAATTACATAATGAAATGAAAGTAGAAACTGTGGTACAATGAAATTATTATAAATAAAGAAGTTGATGAAACTATAAGAATTTTTTAATTGAAAGATTTTAATAACTTGGAAAATTTCTAAAACTAAAATTTTTGATGGAAAGTTTTAAAAAATTTTGAAAAAGAAGATTGTAAAGAAACGGAAAATGGAGAAATTTAATACAAAATAAAGTTTGAAAGTTAAAAGTAGATTAATGAAGTAGAAATTATACTAAAAATGATGAAATTCATAAAAGTAGGAGACCCTTATGCAGAAATTTATAAGAAAGATGACTTATATAACATTTTTATAAAATGAGGAATTTGGAGTCAATAATGAATTTAAATGGAGATTTATATTTGAAAGATTTTAGAAAGTAAAAGTTAAGGAGGAGAAGGAAAAAGAAAAATTAAAAGAGATTTTGTAGACATATTTACAAAGTAGGAAGATAAAGAAGTAGAAAGAAGAAAATTTAGAAAAATAGAGTCCAAGAGTAGAAAGTACACAAAATACTGTACAATTAGTAAGAAGTAAAGTAGAAAGTAAAGTAGTCTAAAATTTTAAAGAAAAAAAGAAAAAAAAAGAAAAAGGGGGCAGTATTAGAAATAGAAATGCTAAGCAAGTAGAAATATGTGGATACCTAAGAGCAGATGGTGGTCCGAAATGATTTCGTTCCGGACCATGTTCCAATGTTCCAAAAAAAAAAAAAAACGGACCAGTTTCGTTCCAGAAATGGACCGAAACATTTCGTTCCAGTACCAGTTTTGGTCTAGAGCTGAGGTTTTGGACCAGGTTTCGGACCAGTTCCAGTTTCGGTCCAATTCTGATTTTTTTTCAACATGGATCCACAAGTTTTTGGTGTAAATTTGGATTTGATAAAATTCGTTTTTTTCTTTGGTTTTACTAGGCTTCAATAAAGTGCTCCTATTTTTCACCTTTTTAAATGTTTTATAAGTCCAACTAGGTTCTTTTTTGTTTTATTTTTTTATAAGTTTTTCTTTTGTTTTTTGAAGAAACATGAAAATTAAAAATTCATTTTGCATAATTACCTATCTAAATCACAAAAATTAAAAATTCAAGTTGGTTGGTTGGATGGTTGGACATTACTTTCAATTGTTTCCCAAATTGTTTCATTTTGATAAATAAAAAATGATGGACTTGAAAAAACGATGTATTTCTGTCTATTTTCATAATTCAGATTCACATACATGCTCTCAAATCAAGCCAAATCTCCAAAAATCGCGAAAAATCACAGTTCAAAATTAAAAATCAAAATTCTAAAATCAAATTGTTGGTTTTTATCAGAGTATTTCTATCATACTCAAAGCTTTTAGAAAAAAAAACCTGGGCCGAAACTGGTCCGTTAATTTATTTCAGTTCGGTTTCGGTCCAAGACTATGGATCGTTAATTTCGGTCCAGTTTCGGACCTCTACCTGAATTTCTTTTCGTCCGGACCAAGGACACGCACATGTCAATTTTGTCTACCGCTGAGACACACAGGGTCAATTTACTATACCACTGGGACATACAGTACCTCAAGCCCCCTGAGGAGGTTGGGGAGGGGAAAAATTCTGTGACACCTGATTTGTGTTTGGAATGGTGGGGGGGGGGGGCGGTTAAGGAACAATTTCCATATAAAAAAATTAAAATGCAATGATTCCAAAATCGGTCGCGAAAGGGTTAACCAAGTACTGTATTTTTTATTATTTTCATTATAATTCCTTAAAATTATATAAAAATTTCGTTTTTTCATCTTCGGAAGGCCCTCCGGAGCCTTTTTTATTGAGCCGGAGCTGGAGGTGCTTGAAAAAAAATTTCGGAGCCGGAGGTACTTTTAAAAAATCATGGAGCCGTAGCCGGAGGGACCAGACCCCCTCCCTCTGGATCCCTGATTTTTTTATCTGCTTGTTTTGAGATTTTTCCAAACAACTCCTAAAAAAACTAAGAATATAAAAAACATAAATGTACCATTAAAGTTAATTTATTGATGAAATCACACTTCATTCATATTTTAAAATACTCTTTAGTGCCAATTTTTGGCTTTCTAACCCAAATATAATAGCACAATAACATGATAAAATAAAAATCCAAAAATTTGGTAAAAAAATAATTATAAAATTTTTGAAATAAATCTGTTCTTTCGAGGCGATGGACATTCCGTGAAAAACCGATCTTCCAGCACGATCGACCTTTTCCGCACCTCACCGGACCGCCTTCCACTTCTAAGATTTGTGAAAAAATTTGCATACTCTGATTCGGTTGCAATAACGTTTGTAACTCACGTACAAACCACGTACCCGAGATATCGGCAGAGGTACATATTTTTCAATTTACATACCACGGAGGTCAAAATCCGTTAACATTCCCTGCCCCTGCTCTCCTTTCTTCTTCTCGTGTTCTGCGTGAGCTTACATACGACTATACATATTTACAAATACTAAATTATACGTGGAGCTGTGTACTCTCGAGTTTTTTCCTACCTTTATCCCCCAGCCCCGTTTATTATTCACCTAAATTTCGTACTCGGCGATACTTTTTTATTACCGACAATTATCGATGATAGCGAGATTCAGATTCGCGCAATTCGTATTATGCACAGCACATTGGCAAAGTATACACATACTATGTAACTGTGTAATTTACACACACCCTTCTTCGCCCTTACCACCATTCGTAGGTAGAGCGCCTTTCCCATATATTTGCAATCTCACTGCATCATTTATTCGGGCTCGCGGTGACGATCACACGACCTATTTCAAGTTCGCGCCTATCATCGCGTAATTGGTGCGATACCGTATATTGGCGGCGCTATGTAAATAATCCGCAGCTATGCTTAGGTATTTTATACGTGTATTGTTCTCGAAATAACGATTGTTCCATGCGAAGTTGCAATATCGCGAAAATCATCTCATTCTGACTCATGTGGATTTTTCTACCCATATTGTCGATCGTATCGAGATTTTAGCCTATCGACCATATTTTTGTTGGGGTTTTGGTCCGAAAAAGCTGTAGCAGAAATAATGCTGCGTGAATGAGTGAGATAGGACATTGAGTGCTGGATACACATTAGGTAACATCTCGCATCGTCTTTTACATCGGAGTGGAGTTATTTTTCGCGGCGAAATTGGACATAACTGGTCGTGGGATCACTCTAACTAGTCGTAGTCGCGTCCTAATGGCTATAATTTGTTACAGCCTCTGTCGTTATCGTATCCTATGCTGTGGCTGCTGCTCTGGTGCTGTTTTCTACCAGTATTTGTAATAATGCCACGTTAAATTAAATAATAATACGTCTGAGAAAAAAATTATAATACCCACGGATCGAACTGTCGCAGATGCGGAGAAAGATCAATGGCAGGAATTTTAATCGCTCGATGGATAAAAGTCGGTTCACTTACGTGATTTGAAAATAATCTTTTTTTAAAATATATAATTGTTGAAAAATGACCCTAGATTATGCGAGCCTGGACATGGTGTCCATTCTCTGGAAAACCGGGAAAAGTCAGGGAATTTTGGGGTCTGGAAAAGTCAAGGAAAAGTCAGGGAATTTTGGAATTTTCTCTGAAATTTTTCGAAAATCCCAAAAAAATGTAAATCATTTAGAAAAATGTTTTTTTGCTTATTTTATTATAAATTTTTCAAAAAATTTTGCCCCCGCTCTGCTCAGGCCAAATTATTACATCGTTTATCCAATTATTGTCTTATTCGTAATTTTTTTGTCGGTCATAATGTACAGGGTGGGGCATTAACAACGCAACTGAAAGTTTGAATCGCCACCAACGCAACCCAAATGATCCAAAACCTTTGATTCCAACAAAAATGGTAACTTTGGTCTTTCCAAAAACACATAAAATCATTGCCATGGAAATCTGAAGTGAATTTTTGTCATGAGAGCACAAAGAGTGGGAAGAGAACGTGTTTTACATTTGAACATAAACATATCAAATCTATCAAAAAAGCAAAGAAAATCAATTTCAAACACTTATTCTGACTCCTTCACACTTTTTTTGATGGGGCTGCCTAACGGACAGAGTTTTTTCAACTGCTCCACAAAATTTAGATGAATTACTTGCTAGAATTTCGGAAAAAATTAACAATATTAGTGTAATAACTTCAAGACAAGTTTTTCATTTTTTGTGACATGATTATTGTATTAATGCTCATAGATGCCATTTTCAACACGTATTGTGACTTTTTCTTACTTTCTAACATTTTTTGAAAAAAAAAACAATTTTCATTCATGGTTTGAATTTTGTCAGAACACGGTTGCATTGTTAATGCCTCACCCTGTACAATAAAATTGATATTCAAAATGCATGGCTTTGTCCATTGAATTATGAATTATCCAAAAAAGGTTCCCTCGCTACGCTCGCACAGTGGGGCGAATCCCGATTTGAGGCTGCAAAAATAGAATTTGTGAATCTTAAAAAAAGAAAATTGGTGAACATTGGTTTTTTGGGGTGCTGAATCCAATTTCACACTTTTTTTACCCCTACTGATAACCCACCCCCTGTACAGGGGGATGAAAACTCAAAATTTGGAAAAATGTTATGTTGGGTGTCAAATTTTATGTTTTTTGTGGTGCTAAATCCAATTTCGCACTTTTTTTACCCCTACTGACAACCCACCTTCTGGACAGGGGGATGAAAACTCAAATTTTGAAGAAATGTTGTTGGGTGTCTAATTATATGTTTTTTGGGTTACTGAATTCAATTTTTCGCTTATTTTCAACCCTACTGACAACCCATCCTCTGGACAGGGGGACGAAAACACAAATTTTCGAAAAATGGCATGTCAAATGCCAAAATATGTTTTTTTGTATCCTGAATTCGTTTTTAATTTTCCAAAATTTTCTCCCTTGCTTCGCTCAGGCAAAATTCACTTCACTCATGTTCATTTAAAACTACAAAACTTTCATTTATAAAATTATGTGAGTATTATTTTTCTTGAAATTTTCCGCCCGAGCCAATTTTCTAGTTTTGTCAACTACAATGAAGTTGTACCTAGTAATAGGTTTGAAAAAAATGACAAATTTGGAATAACCAATGAACTGAATGAGAGGAGGAAGGGGTCAAAAAATTTGGTTCAAGCGGGAAATTTATGTCATCTACCCCACCCTCAAAAAAGTTCAGTCTCGTACCCGAATAACTTGATTTTCAAAATTTTCAATTTTGTTCGTTGCAGCTACCTTCTACGTAAAATTTAGTTGGGTTGAAGTTTTGGGTAGGTATACGTAATATTGATGTAGGTATCTTATAATTGGAATTTTCACAGATTTTGCCTCCTACCTCCCCCTCTCGAAGAAATGCCTTCGGAACGTCACTGATGGTTTTATAAAAATGTGTTTTCATGATTTAGGGATCAGGGACAGGACAAAAACGAAGTGGATTTTTTATAGTTATTGAGAGTCGCGAAAAAATGAGGAGGGTACGCGAATGGTGGGGGGTGAGAAAATTGGGGGGAGGAATAAGTCTCAAAGCTCAGGGGATTTTGGGCCCCCCTGATTAAAAAAAAAAAAAGGGTGCTGATTCCAGATAAAGTACAATAGCTCAATTTTGATTCACAAAATAGTTTTTTTGATATAAGTACTGGGGAGCCTTTAAAAATAAAATTAATAGTTTCAAAAATTTGGAAGTTTTTTATTATGAGGTTGTTAAAAAATTTCCTTTCGTTTTTGATGAATTGGGGAAAAAAATTTGTTGGGAAAAGTTTGGAAAAAAAGGGTTTAGTCTTTCGAGAAAAACCCCCAAAAAAATCGCCAAAAGAAAGGGGAGAAATTTTTCTCCTTGAAAACCCTTGAATCCGGAGTCAAACTCACACCCGACTCCTGATTTCACCTTGCCCCGGGAGTCTTTTTCGCCTTGACTTCTGACTCAATTAAACTCCGGGGGCAATCTTGCCTTGACTTCTGATCCGCGTAAAGCGGGAAAAATAAATAAATTTGGAGTCTTTTTTACTCTGACTCGGGAGCAAGGAATAGAAATCAGTCAATTGATGTTTTTTCCGGTGAAACCCTCCAAATTTTTACGAATAGAAAAAAAGGAGTTGGGGGAATTTAAATTTTAAAAAGTTGACCCCTGACTCCACCTGGCTCCCGAAGTCAAGGGAGAAAGTTGACTCCTGACTCCACATTGACTTCGGAGTCACTTTCAGATTTCGACTCCTGACTCACTTTGACTCCGGAGTTAAGCTCACATCCTGACTCCTGACTCCACCTTGACTCCGGAGTCAATTTCAAGCCTTGATTCCTGACTCCTGTTTGACTTCGGAGTCAATATGTGACCTTGACTCAAACTCTTTAGTCGACTCCTATTCCCTGATATTTTGACGATACCTTAAAGTAGTAATTTGTTGTGTATTATCATATGAATTTTTCGGCAACTTGAGGTTAAATTTTTCAAATTCAAAGGTTCTTAAAATGTCAAATTTTCCTTCGGGCATATGTAGTATTTTGATTGCCATCTAAAGTGTTGCTTGAATTTTGAAGTCGTTCTAGGGCTCATGGAATTCGATTTTTTAAAGCATTAAGTTGAATATTTTTTCAAAATTCTAAGTCATAATTTATGATATCTTACAAAATATAAAAATTTTGAAAAAGAATTTGCTTGATTGAAATTAACATACTTACTTATAGTAGGTAGATACTTGCGGTAATATTGTACGTTGAAGAAAATTAATTTACCTGTCGGTTCTCGCCAGAGATGGAACTACGCGTACATATGTACTTTATATGATAATTGGTATGATAGCGGTTTTTCTCTGCGATATCACCGTTGCGCTTGGGTCGATGGTGTAGGCAATTTAGTTCAAGTTATCGCAACTTTTGATCGGTTGAGGATAGAGCTTTGGAAAAAACCCACGTTGCAGCCGGTAAAAAGTAGATAATTTTTCATGTCTCAAACACCTTTGTGCTCACTCAAAATTTCGAGATATAAGGAAAAATACCGCGCGCGCCATATAACACAACGCTAAAATAGGACCACTATTCTCGATTTTTGCGACGTTGCCGGTTCATGCTTCCCGGCTGTTTCTTATAAAAACGCTAACCATATCGCATAATTCCAAACCCTCTTGTATTTCGGCACCACCACTGAACGAACGCTAGAATGAATCATGAATTCATCTCTCATCATCTTATCACTGATTACGGACGGACTTGGAAAAATTTTCGAAATGATATGCCAATCAACAGTGTATAATTCCTGTTCATGAAATTTTGATTTTACATTGTAGAGTGAAAGAAAGTTACTGTCAACGAGATTTCGAATAAAATAATGAATAATTTGAAAAGTACCTGGTCATGTGGTCATCACTCAGTTTGACAACTTCATACACCGTTACACCGATACACACAAGTTGCAATATTAAAAATTATTAAAGTTTAAATCGTATGTAGATCGTAAAGCAAACTTCGAGCGATTGTAATAACAACAATTGAAAATTTCTGAAACATTGACTGAAATAAATGATAAAGTGAAGTGAGTGAAAACTTGAAAAGCAGTTTCTTGTTATCATTGTGTGTCAATTTCGGAGTTTTGGATAAATATTTTACGCATGTAAGCAGAAAATCTATCATTTTACTTCGAAAATACTAGTTAATAAAAGATTTCTGTTCATTTCACATGGTTGATTGAAATGATTGAATACTTAAAATTGGCGAAATTTTTCTAAGTCCGTAATCAGTGAACGGAAATGAGCAGATCGCATAAATATGAGCATACTGAACGAGAATGCTCGCACTAATCTCGAGATGGTGCCGAAATACAAGAGCGTTTGGAAATATGCAACGAGATCGCGAGCCGCCATTTTCTGTGTTTTTTCTCACAAAACGTTGGCGATATCGCTAGCGAAATCGCATTCTTTACACACTGGGTAAACAATAGAAACGAGATTTTTTTATTCACCCAAAGTTTTAAACATGTATATAATTAAGGCGAATAGAAAAACAAACCCTGGGGTGGTATTGAGAAAACCCCGTTTTTTGGGTGGTTCACCCCCCTCCCCATAAATAAATTTAGCCTGAGGTCTGTGGGGTGATAACTCGCTGGGGTTACTCAGGGGACCACTCTCGACAATTTTCCGCAATAAAACCTTTGGTTGGCAAAAATGCTCCTCTCCCAAAAAATAATGCTAATTCGCCTGCATTGATTTGATTGTTGAAAAATGACCCTAGATATATGTGAGCCTGGATGTAAAACCACCCTTGGGGGTCAAAAATTGGTTTTTGAGTTGAAAAGATTTTCGGGCCTTTTAGAAGGTAGAATCAAGGGGAACCTCAACTCAAAAAGAAACCAATCTTTGACACCTAAGAATGGTTTCGTTTAAGAATTTCTTTGGTGGTATGAGTTCTTGGATAGGAATAAGATTCAATGATACTGCATCCCTCGATTCACAAAATGATTTTATTTGATATAAAGTACTGTCGAAGCCATTGAAAATAAAATTAATAATATTCAGAAATTAGAAGCGTTTATTAGTGAGAGTTGTTATAAATTTCTTTTAGATTTTTGATGGATTCCGGTAAAAAATTGTTGGGAAATGATTTGGAAAAAAGTGGTTTAGTCTTTCGATCAAAAGCTCAAAATTTTAATATTTTGACGATATCTTGAAGTGGTAATTAGTTGCGTATTATCATATGAATTTTTCGAGAACTTGAAATTCAATTTTTTAAATTCAAAGGTTCTTAAAATCGCAAATTTTCCTTCAAATATATGTAGTATTTTGATTGTCATCCAAAAAGTTGCTTGAACTTTGAAATCGTTCCAAAATCACGTAAATAGATGAGCTTTAGGGTTCGTGGAATTCGATTTTTTAAAATTTCGAATTGAATATTTTTTCAGAATTTTAAGCCATAATATGGTTGGTATCTTATCAAAATAAAAATGTTAAAAAAGAATCTGTTTCATATGTGTCGGTTCTCGCTATTTTTATTCCAAATTCTATGTTAGCGAATTATCTAGTTCGTTTTAGGTTCTTGACTCCAGCCAGTATCTTTAATAATGATGAAATAAGTATTAGTTAATTAATTAAAATAAAAAATTATAATATGTTTTATTAAATTAGAAACGCCCGCAAGCATAGATACCTAATCTAAAAAAAGAGGAGTGAAACTGGAAAAAATGAAGTGTTGAAATCAAAATAAAATGACTTTTCCATAAACAAAACCAAGAAACCCCAATAATTGAAAAAAAAATAAAAAGAATAATATAAAGAAAGTAGAGAAATTATCTATAGAATTTTGTTCGCTTACTATCTACTTTGTTGATGGATTTACTCGCTGAATAATCCCCAAGTTGGGGGTTTACCCATAAAACTGCGATTTTTTTCCATAAGTGATCCTACTTTAAGGTTCGCCCCACTTTGAACGAAAATTTAAATTTTTTATGGTGAGTTTCCAACTCAAAGCGAACCGTCCCTGCGAATTTTCTCAAATTTCTGGATTTTTTGTGTTACACCCTACTTAATATCTTAACGCCATTGTTATTTTCATTAAAAACAGCCAATTTCTTTCCTACCGTGTTCCTCATCCTCGCACCACCCCTATTGAAAAAAAAAAGAAAAAAATGCTAGCAAAAGCACTTTCATTGGTAGCTTTATGCTGGTAAAAAAAATTCACTGATTTCCTTAGACTCGATAAATTTATACTCACCAGATTCTTTTTTTTAAACTTACCTACTTCAACGTATTTACCCGCAAGAAAATTCATAGGAACGGAACGAACAGAACAAAACGATTTTGATAAGATTTGAACAGAACAGAACGAATCAACAATGAATCAAACGAAAAGATGCGATCGGATGAGAACGTAAACACAGAATTTAAAAATACAAATAACAAAACGGAACAGAACGATTTTGGATTTCCTAAATTTTTAGTACATTTTTCTTTCCTCTAATGATCTGTGCTCTGCATTGGGTGTGCCATACTTTTCCCAGATTTTTCAATTTGTTTTCTCCAGGGACAATTTTTTTGGTAAAATTCGCTAGTGTGTCCTTGTGGCAGTATCCTTTTTTCAAGAAAATTTTCAGTACTACTATTTTGAAAACAATTTCAGAAAAGTACATTTTTTAAACATGGAAAAATCTGAGAAAATTTTAGGTTGAAAAAAATTCTGGTGTTGGAAATACTTGAAAAAAATTAAGAGTTGAGTAAAGGTAATTTTTAAAAAAAATGGGGAGTTAGAATTTTAATAAAAATCAGAGTTGAAAGAAATTTTTGAGAAAAAGTGAGATTCAACTCGTACCTACCCTGAAAAAAATGGGAATCTATTCGTCCATTCTTTCACATGGGTATTTCGTAGGGAATAAACTCATCTACAGTCCAATTTCTTGAGAAATTATTATTTTTTTGGGAAACCTTGCAATTTTGATGATATTATGGAAATTTAATAAAATTTTCTGATTATTTGTAATTGGAGAACCTCTTACCTACATTGAGAAAATTGACATTCTTGGCGAAGAATTCGATGATGAAGGTAATCTCATTGGAAAAAATAACTTCAAACTTTCAAAGGAGTTGTTACTCATAAGTTGTAAAGCTTGAGTAAAAGAGAATAAAGCTCAAAGTTTAATTGAAACGAATTTAATGCACGTTGAATACGCGAATACAAATTACCGATAATATACAACTTTATTGGCTTTCTTACTAAGTAACTACATATTCGAACTCGTGACACTTCGGTGCCGCGACAGGAGTCTTGAAATTTAGAACTTTGATTGAATAATAAACACATAAAATGCTCATCATTTCATCAATTCTAAAAATTATTTTTTCGAAGCTTTGAAACTGGACTTTCGCGGAGGGGAAAGGTAAACATTGACCAAAAAATCTCAAATATTTACCATCTCTGTTTAAGGCCATTTCATTATAATTTTCAACTCGAGCAGTTGTAAAAGAAGCCGGACATTAGTCAGAGAGATGAGAAATTTATCCAAAAATTTGAAAAAAGTTGGAAAATTTATTGGAAAAAATGCTCACATTTGCTTTGTTTAAACTCGATAAATTTAATCATCACTTTCTTAAAAAAAAAAACTCAAATAAAATGTTGAAAAATAAATGCATTTTTATTCTTTGAAAAATTCAAGTAATATTTTTAGGGTTTCCTGTGCATACTCATTATACATCTGTTTGGAAGATTTCAACAAGTGCCTCTTTCTTTCCTTCCCCAAGCACTTCCTTCCATTCGTCCAACAACTGTTCTTTGTTTTATTGATGAAGTATAATATATAATCAATACTTGTTTCTGTCTTTCACTCATTTTACCAAACATTCCTCGTTTTTTTCCTATCGCGAAAATTTTCAAATATTTTTTTTAGTTGGGAGAGGGGGGTTTGCGAAGGATGAGAAATGAAAATTTTTAAAAAGTCGAGATAAGATGAATAAATAAATGTGACCTTGGATATAGACAAAACACCACCCTTAAGTGCCAAAGATTGATTTTTGAGTTGACACTGATTTTGAGCTTTTCAGAAAAAGTAGAATATAGGGGAAACTTTAACTCAAGAACCAATTTTGACACTTTAGGATGGTTTCTATATCCAGGCTCAAAAATAATTAATTTCATAAAAATCAGTAAATAGTATAAGACAATAATTTTTGATATTATTATATTAAATCACTGAAATTTTTTCTATTTTGATTTAAAAAATCACATTCGAGGAAAGTCGTGAAATTGAATTTTCAAATTCTGGCCCTCGGCCTCGCCATGAATTCTTTCAATTTACATTTCATCAGTCAATAATAACAATTCATCTTCGCAAAACCATCCAATATCTACCGTTATTCGCCAAAAGAAAAAAAATACCACTAAAAAATCGCAAAAAAAATTCTTCATTCAAATGAGCCACTCCAAAACTTTGAGTAAACATTAAAACAAACAAAAATCCATTAAAGATTCATATCCAAGGTATGTACAGTTCCGACAGCTGTCATGATCCTAGGTCAGTTTTATGACTCGATCGTACCCCGCGCCAGTACTAAACCAAATACCTACATTATCTACACCGAAATCGATTATTATTCCAACGTTGAATAATTCTAGATCAACGGACTGGACGAGTATACAGAAGCAATATAGGTACTAGGTACGCTCAGTAGGTAATTCCATGTTCCCTTGCTTGTTGCCTCGCTGCATAAATCAATTTTATGTGACATGCGAAAAAAAAATTATAAGAAGTCATTGTCCTTTCTAGTTTTTAACGTGCTTTTGGTCATGGGCTCGACTCGATTGCATGAACTGTAATTTCTGAGAAAAATTTGTCGATGACCAGCATTATTTTTCCAGAAGTCGAGTTCGTTAGTTTTTAAGCACATTTTTCACTCGTAGTGTAATTTTCTCGAATTTTTTCCACGTATCGTTGGCTTGTGCCAAATTTCTCAATATATTGGACAGCTTTCGAGAAATGAATTTCGTAGAATTTCACCGAAATGAAAATGGAAAATTTAAAAAATTCCTTACTTGTTGATCGTAAAATTAACCCTCGGGCTGTCGCAAATAGGTCAAAACGACCGCAAAGGGGTTATACTCGCACCACGGTCAAAACGACCGAATCCATATAACCTGTCGCGCCCTGGTGGAAACGACCGAGTCGCACCCTGGTGAAAACGGCCGAAAAAAACAGTTCTGTCGCACCCTGGTGGAAACGACCGAAATTTTATTTTTACCCTGTAAACATACAGTATGTCCTACAAATTGTCTGCCAAACGTATTTTTTTGGATTTAACCGGGTACCACTGAAAAAACCCTTGAAATGAACGTGTCGCCTATTTTAAAAATTGAAGGGGTAAATGATGTTCCTAAAAAATCACGTCAACATTTTTTTCTTCCATGGGAATGGATGGTATATTGAAAAGTAAACAAATTTTCACTTCATGACTTTTTGCCTATCTTCAAAATTGAAGGGGCTACAAAAAAATTGTTCAAAAAAAATTGTAAAAATATGAACTGATTAAGGGAGTGGATAGTACGTTGAAAACTGAAGAAATTTTGTTCTGTAGACTTTTTGCCTAGCATCGAAAATGAAGGGGCTAAGGGGCACTCAAAATAAATGGGCCTCAAAAAAATTTCAAATTTTCTCAATTTTCAATCACTCTTAGTCCTTCTATTTTTGATGTTAGGCAAAATGGATGAAAAAATTTTTTGACGTGATTTTATTTAGAAGCATCATTCGCCCCTTTAATTTTTAAAATAGGCAACATCGTTATATCCAAAAAAATACGTGAAAAATCTGCTAAAAAAATAACATTTTCGTACAATTTTTTGCGATTTTTGATTTTTGCGAGCCCGGGGCGTCACAGAAAATTAAAATTTTGATCATTTTGACCAGGGTGCAACAGAAAAGTAACATTTCAGGCCTTTAGACCAAAATCCGGCAGAAATTAACATTTCGGTCGTTTCCACCAGGGTGCGACAGAAAATATGATTTTCGGTCGTTTTCACCAGGGTGCGACAGGAATGGGTACGGCGACCGAAATTCGGTCGTTTTCACCAGGGTGCGACAAGTTTGGGGCGCGACTACCGAAGGGTTAAAGAGTCTAGAGTTAAACATAATGTCATTTCTTTTCGTAGATAAATGAAGATGAACTGAATACTAATCGATTGAATTTTTTTCCCCATAATCATTGAACGAATCGTTATAGTACAGTCATTTTAGCTAAAAAAGTGCCCTAACCCAAAAAAAATTAGCAGGAAGGGGAAGTTTCGTATATAAGCTCACTAAAGTATGTACTTTAATATTCCCGAACTTCCCTAAAATTGGTGCATATTTAGGCCCCCTTTTGGGGGGCGAGGGGGTTTAAATTTTGGTTTTTCGGCTATAACTTTCGAAATTCTGCACTTACGAAAAAAAAGTCGAAACAAAAGTTGTAGAGCATAAAAAAACAAACAACTTTGTTATTTACAGTATCTCCCCAGGACGTCATGGAGAGGAGCTGGAGCTTTGTGAAAAAAATCAATTTTGAAAATTTTCCAATAATACAAATAATCACCAAAAATTGGGTCAATTGACTTTTAGGAGCGGTTCTTTTGCATAACACATCCCATTACTATGTAAAATAAGTAAAATTTATAGCCGACCCCTCATCTCAATGTAGGGGGGTGGACCCTCTGTAAAAAAGCCGCATTTTCCCCCGAGCGTAGCTCAGCTACAGTGAGAAATTCGAAAATTAGTTCAAACAAACGTTGTAGGGCGTCAAAAGACGAACATTTTTACTTTTTTTGCTTTTTTTCTACGTGGTCTTGGGAGTGAGCTATTGCGAAAAGAAAAAAAAACGGGGTTCGAAAATTTTTCAATAATTCAATACATAATTACGCCAGGTATAAAATTAGCGAACCGATGGTCTAACAAGTTGGTTTCTGGGTTTTCATAGTGACTGACTTCGATTTTTATAACTAATTCAACCTCTGAACCCAAATTAGGCCCCAAAAGAGGGGTTCAAAATTCGTAAAAAAGTTTTGAACGCTCCCCCGCTCTTTTTTCTTTTTTACACTAGCTCACTCCCAAGACCACGTAGAAAAAAAAGTAAAAAAGTAAAATGTTCGTCTTTTGACGCTCTACAACGTTTGTTTGAACCAATTTTTTGAATTTCTCACTGTACCTGAGCTACGGTCGGGGGAAATGCGGCTTTTTTTACAGAGGGTCCACCCCCCTACATTGAGATGGGGGGTCGGTTATAAATTTTACTTATTCTACATAGTAATGGGATGTACTATGCAAAAGAACCGCTCCTAAAAGTCAATTGACGACCCAATTTTTGGTGATTATTTGTATTATTGGAAAATTTTCAAAATTGATTTTTTTCACAAAGCTCCAGCTCCTCTCCATGACGTCCTGGGGAGATACTGTAAATAACAAGTTGTTTGTTTTTTTATGCTCTACAACTTTTGTTTCAACTTTTTTTTCGTAAGTGCAGAATTTCGAAAGTTATAGCCGAAAAACCAAAATTTGAACCCCCTCACCCCCCCAAAAGGGGGCTTAAATATACACCAATTTTAGGGAAGTTCGGGAATATTAAAGTACATACTTTACTGAGCTTATATACGAAACTTCCCTTTTCTGCTAATTTTTTTTGGGTTGAAACCTAAAATGACTGTACTATTATAGCGAATGATATAATAGAAATTCGTGTCGTTTCGAATCCAGACAATAATCTCGTAGGTACGATAAATTTCAAATATTGCCATCCGAATTTCTTCATCTGCTTCTTTATTTTTTCAATTTTCATTTTTTATGATAATTATTCCAACCGACCACGCGTTAAAATTTCGCCCAGGTAATTTAAAACAGTCCGACTGTCCGATTATAATAATGTTCGATGAGTAAGCTCAAGGCGACGATTACTCGTTTCGTCGTTTTCTGCATTATAAGTTTAATATTAATAATGTGCTGGTTTTTTGTGTAATAACACATGATGATAAATATCTTTATTTTTTTCTTCCTCCAGTTTCATAGTATTGTTATCTGATAGGCATTCGTCTGCGGTGGTTTTTTTTGACCCGTGATTAATTTTCCACCAGACAGTCGATAAAAGTCGGAAGTTGAAGGAATTGAAATAATTTTGGCGATTCAGTATCCAATCAACTCGCCAATGGGCAGGAGAACGATACTTAATCAGTTCCAGTCCTACGAAATATATTTACGATTTCTTTCGAAAGCTTCGTGTTTCATTTAGGGATGCTCTGTGGATGTCGAAACCGCACAAATCTATATACGTGCGTTATTTCGACGATACGTTTGCTAATTGTAATGAAATTCGTTTTCGGTACCGGTCTCCTTTTGGCAAATATTTAAATATTATGCTGCAGTTCACCAGCCGTCGTATCATCTGTCAAAAAAA
>JAVBJF010000916.1:0-29412 GCA_033439095.1 Pseudococcus viburni
GTGGACCGCGCATGCAACTTGATTCAAAAAACAACCTCGAATTTGGTTTCCGGACACTTGAAACTATACATTAAAAACCACAAACGGGGACTGACCCGGACTTAAACGTTAAGATACCTATGCTAAAAATGTGATTTTTCATGCATTTTTGTCCGAAAATTGCCTGTCAAGACCGTTTTCGCAACTTTTCAAATTCATATTTTTGGCAGAAAATTTTCCTAGAAGAAATTTAAAAATACACCGATGACGTTTGCGTTGAGGTAAAATTCTGAAAGTTGGTAAATACCCTTTTTTCGACCACGATCATCAGTACGGGTAATCCGCGATTATTGGTGCCGAAGTTCATAGGTACCTATGGATCATTTTATGGATTTTTCCCCACATGTTGGAAATTTCCAAAATTTTCTGGAGACTCTGCTACGTTTCGAAAACGTTTCCAAGAGATTTGGGAGGTCGTAAATAGGGTATACACCAAACTTCAGCTTTTCTCGTTGATTAAATCAAATTTTCATATTTTGCAGGACGATGAGGTAATTTTGAGATTTTAAAACTTACCCAAATTTGAGAGATTGAACTTTAGAACCTAAAATTTAGTATATAGAATTCTTTTATCACCTATGTACTTTCAATTTATTTTTGTTTCGTTTAAAAATTTCACTTTGAGTTGGATACCACTTTCGTAAGGTCTCAAGTTCTCTCAATTTTTCATGATAATTTGAAAAAAATTCACCAACGCAACGTGGCAATGTAAATTACTAAGAAAAGTTATTAAAAAAAAGTAGGTACCTCAACATTTGGGGTTTGTTCCATTTTCTATTAATACACGATTATTCGAATTTTAGAAAATGAAGAATAATTTTTTTCAATTTCTCAATATTATAATCTAATGACACCGCCTTATGTACACACAAATTCGACTAAAAAATGATTTAAAAATGTAGATTTTTCAAATTTCAAATTACGTTTGGTACAAAATACGTTCATTTTCCTCAATACTACAATACCCACAGTCATTTTCACATCACACCGAAAAAATATCCTTAGGGCTAATACACATCTCCCTTTCGTCGTTCCGGTCAACAATAGAAATTCCTTTCGAATTAATTCACCATACGAGTACTTTCGCGTTTAGACTTCAATTAAACGATCATCTCTTTTTCACCATCACACCACACACCATGGCATCGTACGATTCTGGCAATGACACGTGTATACCTCTACGTCACACATTCACACTGCACACATCTCGTAGACGTAGACTATATTTCAGACTCATCTAATGCGACATCTTAAAATTACCAACCTTTCTGTCTCTTTCACCATTCTACTCTTATACCTACGTACACGTAGTCTCAAGTCAGCATATTATAGAGAACAGACACGACGACACGATGTCGCAATACCGTCTAAATGTTACATATTGCGGTAAAATTCACATCGCTGCGGGCGTTCACGATTGTTAATGAAATCTCGAACACATATTTGGGTTCTGCTTCGGGAGGATATTCGAGAAATCACCTTTTTTTTTCTCCTTCATACCGTATACCTTCTCCCGATCTAATAAATTACCTCGACGCAAGGTTTCTGCCGAAAGAAATATTCTTCATCGGTTACGGATATCGATAAAGTACAATTTTGTACGCCCGCAAATTATATCCAGACAGTAACCAAATTCACGTAATGCGGCGAAATGCATGTCTGTCGTTCAGTGGTACGTAGTTTCGTTTCACCTATCGACGATGCAATTAGCGCAATTTTCCATGCAACGTAGGACCATAGGACCCATCGCTGCATTTAGAAAACCAGTTAACAATCTGCCATAATTTGGTAATTGTACACGGGTAATTACCAGCGGACTATCATCTTCGCGATGAAATATACTCGTCCAGTAGAATTGCCCTGATGACCTAGTCAACTTGATAGTATTTTTTGATTTAATCAAATTCAACGAACGTTGGGTGAATTGATAACTCATTTGAGGAAGGCTTTCTTGTCGTGGGTACATACATAAATAAATTACGGTACAGTATGGCCTCGAAAGTTCTAGTAATTTCAAACAAGTGAATTGGGCAAATCTCTATGGTATGGATAAAATTTGCACAAGTTTTTCTTCAGAGTAAAGCTTTTAAATCATGGGTATGTTTTGAAGTGATTTTATTCAATTAAACAATACCAAGATATTTAATTTTTTCCAGTTGAACTTTTGTAAAAACATCACATATGGTATTTACTTATTTAATTATGTTTTATTTATTCTCCAATTTTCAAAATTGGTAAACAAAAGTTTGTCAACATTTTGAAAAATGAGGGAAATGTCACATTTTCTCATCATTTTTCATTTACTTAAATTGCTAACAAGGGAGGTATCCTAACTCATGGTAAAATTTTGAGCCCAAACAAAAAAAAATCGAAAGTACATCATAACAGGGCCCCGCATCCAAAATTTCAGGTGCGTAAGTTCATTTTTCGATTTTTGGCGAATTTTAGAAATTTCAAAATTAACTTCACCCTTCGAAGTATGAAAATTGGATCTAATCAACGAAAAAAGCTGAAATTTGGTATATACCCTATTTTCGACCTGCCAAATTGATTGGAAGCGGTTTCGAGACGTTTCGGAGCCACCAGAAAATTTTGGAATTTTTTAATGGCTCATATATGCATTTCAACACCTATAATCAAGGATTATCCATTTTGGTGACCTATTTAATCGATTAAAACACAATTTTCCAAAATTCGTAACTTTGAGTTCAAATTCGCATTTTTGAGCAAGCAATTTTCCTGGAAAAAATTTAAAAATCCGCCCAATGCGCATACATAGAGGTAAAACCGAATCGATTCGGAAGATCGAAAATAGGGTATCTACCAAGTTTCAACTTTTCACCTCGATTTATTCGCATTAGGCGAATTTTTAAATTTTTTCCTGGAAAATTTCTTGCCCAAAAATGCGAATTTGAACTCAAAGTTACGAATTTTGGAAAATTGTGTTTTAATCGATCAAATAGGTCACCAAAATGGATAATCTGCGATTATAGGTGATGAAGTTCATATATGAGCCATTGGAAAATTCCAAAATTTTCTGGTGGCTCCGAAACGTTTTGAAACCGCTTCCAATCAATTCGGCAGGTCGAAAATCGGGTATATACCAAATTTCAGCTTTTTTTGTTGATTAGATCAAATTTTCATACTTCGGAGGACGAAGTTAATTTTGAAGTTTCTAAAATTGCCAAAAATCGAGAAATGAACTTTAGAACCTAAAATTTTGGATACGGGGTCCTGTTATGATGTTCTTTCGATTTTTTTTTTTGTTTGGGCTCAAAATTTTACCATGAGTTGGGATACCTTCCTTGTTAGTAATTTTATAAATTTAAAAAAAAGCTGACATATCAAAAAAGGTCATCAATTATAAAAAATAAAATCTAACAAAATATCAAAAAAAAAGTGATTATACTAAGAGTAGGTAATGTTCCAAAAATTTTAAACCTTTTTACAATTTTAACAAAATTTTCAAAATTTGATCAGAAAAATTTGGCCCCCAGTGTTATACAGTGACTCTGCCCTCCCCCCTCCCCACACTATAATATATCCATGTTGAACTCCTCATTCAATGCAGAAAAAGTTCTAAAAATTAATTGAAAATGAAAACATAATAATTCTGACTCCAAAGTCACTAAAAAAATTTCGAATAGTAGGATGAGGGTGTTATTTTTCAGACAGCCGTAGAAAAAAAGGCACTACTTTTTATTGAATTGTCAGAATTGGAGAAATTTCTGTATCATTTTATAACTTTTTATTGTGATATTGTATTTTGAATACTTCTTCAACACTAGAAGTTTATTGGAATTTCTTGCAAACATTTTCATCGACACAACAGACCAAGAGCAAGAACAAACGGAGGAGAAAAAAGGACAGAGGGAGCAGCACACCCCAAAAATGAAAAATCATCAGTTTTAGTCGAAAAAATTTAATTCGAGTTAGAATATTTTAAAAATTCGACGAGTGACAATTTTATGGCGGGGAAACGTTTGTACCGATTTGGAAGAAAATAAGAAAAATCATACTCGTATTTTTGAGTAAAAAAATCACATTTCAATCGGAAAATGTTCACCCCCCCCCCCCATCAAACGTCAAGCTTGGTTTGTCTTGCTCTGGTTGCGATACTTTTTTAAAATTCCAATTGAGTAATTTTCTATCAAAATTTGACAGCAGTCTAAGAATTCAATTCATTTTTTATTTCACGTCAAATCGTGACATTTTAAAATCTCATTTTTTTCAAATTTGATATTTTAATAACAGAATTATTGATACATACTCGGACATTCTTCATGTTACTCTACCACAATCCTCAAAAACATATTCATGATTTAAACATTTTCTTTCTCAAAAGAAAAGTTGACAGCTATTAGTCCTAGAAAATTTGTCAAGATGCCTAGCCAAATTTCAAAATCAAAGAGCAAGACTAGTGAATGAATATTCATGTTTGATAATAAAATCTTTACATCACAAAATTCGTGCTTTTTTCGATTTTTCTCGTGCCATTTTTTTAGTCGTCTGCAAAAATTCGATTCTTGACGCTCCCCATCCACTCCTAACTTTCTATTATTCTCGACTTCATTGATTTTTATGAGGGAAGGAGAGAAAAGAATCACAAGATCTCAAACTCCAATGGAAAAAATTTACTATTTTCTGATTGATTACAGATTCATTTAATTTTAACACGAACAAGAATTTCAAAAAAGTTGTAGAAGAAAGGAACTTTAACCTTTCCTGATTAATTTTGAATACAGAAATGCAAAAAAATTGATGATGAATAAAATTTTAAAAAATGCTTCAAAATCAAAGCCCATTTCATGCAATAAATTAAAGGGTAAAATTCATAGTGAAAAATTTGCGAATTTGGAACCAAATTCAGGAATTATTCAGCCCCTTTAACATTTCCAGCACCACTTTATTAAATGTAGAATCTTGTTTAGCTTTTCAGTACTCCGAAACACAAGGCTGTTCAATTCGTATTCATCAGAATCTCAACATTGAAATATCATTGAATATTTTAAAATATTGTTGTTGTTTGAATTCAGTATCATAAAAAATTATTAAAATATCACGAAAATCGAAAAAGTTGGGCAAAAATGAGTACTTAAGATATTATTTCAAACAATCAAAATAAACGTATAAGTACCTCCAAGTATGAACTAAGTATTTCAAAACTTCTAATTTTTTTCAAAACAATTTTATTTTTGAAAAAGGAAATTATAAATTTTTTTACAGAAATCCTGTCTCCTAATGAAATTATCTCAAATACCATAAAAATAGCAGCAATATTCTTCAAAAAAATAGTAAAAAGTTTTTAAAAATGGATAGAAATACTCCAAAAAATTCCAAACGACGTATTACGATACTAAAAATTTTTGACAGATTTTATCGTAGGTATGAATGTTTTTCAACAGTAGGTATATGTGACCTGGATTACGGAAAAGTACCTATAGTCACCAAAACCGATTTTTCGTTTTTGATCGATATTGATAGAAGAAAGTATGCTCCTTCTAATGACATACACTCAGACTCCAGATTTTATTATTTTTGCTGTAAAGTATAGGTACATTAGTTTTTCCCAAGAAGCTTAATTTTAGGCACATTTTCTATAAAAGTGAACTTACAACTTCCGACTGAAATATCTCGAAAACATAGTTTTCTAGAAAAAAACTAAGTGTACTCTATACAGAAAGGAAATTTTACGCTGCACAATTTTTGTTCCATTCAATTTTTCCGTAGAACCCTTCCTTTACGCAGAAAATGGACTTCAAGTGACAAAAATTTTTAAAATATTATGTAAAAAAAATTTCAACAAAAAATTAATAACTTTTGACACTCGA
Organism: Pseudococcus viburni; assembly: GCA_033439095.1. Classification (NCBI taxonomy): domain Eukaryota; kingdom Metazoa; phylum Arthropoda; class Insecta; order Hemiptera; family Pseudococcidae; genus Pseudococcus; species Pseudococcus viburni. The sequence continues at coordinate 5,871 of JAVBJF010000916.1, forward strand.
AGTCAATTTTCTGAGTAAAGGAAGGGTTCTACGGAAAAAATGAATAGAACATAAATTGTAGAGCGTAAAATTTCCTCTCTGTAAAGTGCAATTAGTGTTTTTTTTCTAGAAAACTATGCTATCGAGATATTTCAGTCGAAAGTTCAAAATTAAACTTTCAAACCGACTTGTTTTTCAGACCGTGTTTTTCTCAGTAAGTTCATTTTGGCCAGCGGTCGCTTTTCGATTCTTTATTTTACAATTTTTGTAATATTTTTACCAAATTTTGTCATTATTCATCATTTTTGAAATTTTTAACAGTATTATTTGAACGTCTTTTTAATTTACTAATCAAATTATTACTCAAGCTACTCATTTTTGACAATGAAAAAATTCAAGATTTCCAACCACCAATTATTTTTTTCAAATCATCAATTCTTCAGCAGCTTTCTTAGAGTCAAAAAATCATCGAACCAGTTTAAAAATTCAATAACTTCTATTCCGTTCAAAATTTCACAATAATCTTTCAAACGCCCTACCAATTTCGAAATTTCTAGCATCAATATTGGAAATGCACCCACTACACAAAATCCTAGTCCCATTGTAATCACCTCGTCATCATCATCACTCGCAAACTGATTGCTACCGGTGCCACGGACTTCTGTAACACTTGCAAAAAAGTCGAATTCTCCATTTATAACTTTAAATTTCAATTCAACTATCAATCTCATTTTCGCCAGACCTGACAATACGGCCGTGATTTTATCTCATTAATCTAACACAACGTACGTGGGGGGTATTGGCCAAACTCTTGTACATCTGCGGGACTCAATTTAAAATCAATAGCTCCCATTCATACGTAGCAGATTTGCGGACTCCGCGACTACATTCTTATATTAACATCGAATCGCGCAGTATATTAGAGTACCGGTGCTCACCTAGATTCTCCGGCTGCACGCTCGAATAAGAAATTTCAATAATTCCGCCGATTACTTTTCTTTTTTCATTTGGTCGCCGTCCGGCTCTCTATTCAGGATATCATTCACAAACTCATTCTCGCGCATAATCAATTCAAATTCCTAACATAAAATTTTATTTCCTTTTGTTTTCATATATATACTTATGATTTTGCGTTCGCGCGCGTATTCAAAGTTATTCTAGATTCGCTTCCCATTAATGAATATTCCGCGCTGGTTGGCCTTCTTCGCCTCGTCCTCTGTAGCTTACTTCATGGGAAGATGAATTCTCAATCGTACACCGAAGACGACGACGGTCCCTTTTTTTCTTCCATCTCTGTCGCTCTTTTCTTTCATTCTTTTTATTTACGTTTCTTTCCTTTCCAGTCTACTACACCCTGGTGCTTTTTTTTTTCACCATTTTATAAATTCTTCGAAGACGCGACAAGCCCATTCGATTCGGGTTCGTTTACCGCCACACTGCACCTCCTGCTCATGCTACGTTTGCCAAACTCACGCTTGGCGATTAATTTTTTCACTCCCTTTTTTTGGATTTTTCCCCCACGAAAATTATACCTCATCAGCGGAGCCAGCACGCTGACCTAAAAAAAAAACTACACGTTAACCCACCCCAAGGATATTGTAATTACATACATATGCGAGCTATATGCCATATATCCTAATTCCCCGTCTACTAAGTATATAAGTCTGACGCCCTAAAACCATTTCTACCGACAGATTCGTGCTCCTATATGTAATGAATGCATTGTCATGGTATCTAAATTATTAATAAATGCCAACCTCGCACAATACAGACTGCTTGTTTCTTTTTTCGTAAATCTCATACCATAACCATAGGACCGTATACTTTCGCATACGATTAGAATTGGAGTTTTTTTTTCGCATTACAAAACACCAACCGAGTAAATCGTACATATAATTAGCTGTTTACTATGTTGATTAGGTACATTTTAGTACGTATGTGGTACTGGCGATATAAATAATGATTTATTGTGCATCTGACAAGTAGACAAACTGCAAACAAATGATTTCAATTTCGTACGACTACGACGAGCCTAATCTATCGAGTACGAGAAAACGAACCGTGTTTGCTTTAAATTCGCACGATGGTGATAGGCAATTTTTCAAACGAGAGTATCGAATGTTTTTGACGTAATCGTCGATATACGAGTGCTATTTTTATATGTAGAACTAGTATAGGGCATACATTTTCATATAGTATCAAATCGTCGTATACTTTTGTCAACTTTGGCTATATCACTTGGTCGACAACGAATGTATTGGTAAATCCGCAGATGATGTTGGGTGAGATTTTCTCCTGCGGATTAATTTATTGGACGTGCGATGATTTAGTTATCGAGGCACGAAAGTGGTCGATATCGTAAAGTGGACAAATAGGATATTAACAAGAATGATTTATAGGAAATTACGCGGAAGATGGTTTGAAATGTGAAAATATTGCGGGTGTGGTGTTTTTTTGATACGTAAGAGGTGCTGAAAAATATTAGCCCAGTCATTTTAGGTCCGAACCTCCAAAAAATTCTTGCGCCGCGCTGAATTTTCACATTATTTGTGTAGGAATGACCTCCCAACAACATACTAAAACGTGCACCCCGCAAGTGTCGCGCAACCCCCGCAAGAGGTGTAAAAACCGACCCTCAAAACCATTTTTCGCGTTTTACGCCGAAATAATAGCCTAATCTAAAAAATATCAGAGTAAAAGTTGTTTTTCTACGTTAAATTTCCTATCGAAATATTAGATAACTTTTTCGAAAATTTTCATTTTTAGGGCCATTTTTGAAGGGTGAAAATGATGATTTTTCAAATTCAAGATTTCTTTTCATTTTAACGAGGTTTATACGGTATTTTTGGAAAAAAATCATAAGAAACAAAATTATTTTCCATTGAATTTTCCATTGAATTTTCAATAGAAGACATCCCTCAGTTTTTACAGGCGTTCAAGGGTGGTGCGAGAAACATTTAATGGGATGTAAGAGGTTTTGTTTTTTCATGGAAATAACAATGGTGGTAGGACTAATTAAAAGTAGAAGTGGAACAAAAAAAAATATATACCCTGATTTTGACGCAAGTTCACAGGGGATGTTTTGTTTGAGTTGGGAACTCGACATAAAAATTTCAAGGCCTTAGCTCAAGGTGGGGTATAGCCAGGGGTTCATAGAGTAGGGTCGTTTTTGAGAAAATAGCAGTTTTTCTAGCGAAAAGCCAACTAAAATGACGTAGGAAAGGGGGAATGGCGCTAAAGAAAGTACAATTTGACGTACTAAAACTATTTTGATATAAAAAATAGAAAATGTTCGAAAATGTTGTATTTCAGTGCTGCCATTACGATAGTAAAAATAAATTTTTGTAATAAAAAATTGGAAAATGTGAAAAAAAATTTTTTTTACAAAAAATCGGAAGTTGGAAACCACAAAATGAAGAAGTTACCAATTTGTTCATTTCAAAAATAGTTTTTACGTCAATTTTTGAATGTTGGTTGAAATTTTGTTGGTGACTCAGAGGACGTCATTTCATTTTTTCAGATAACTTAAAACCACAATTTCCTACGAACTGTAACTTTTTGGGAAATTTGCGGAAGAATTCCTAAAGTTGTTTCGATTCACGCCGCCAATGGGTTTGAGAGGTGAGCAACTCAAATTGTACTTTTTTTAGCGCCCCTTCTCCCCTTTTCTATGTCATTTTAGTTAGAGTTTACCCTAGAAAAACTGTGATTTTTCAAAAACGACCCTACTCTATGAACCCCTGGCTATACCCCACCTTGAGCTAAGGCCTTGAAATTTTTTATGTCGAGTTCCCAACTTCAAAAAACATCCCTGTGAACTTGGTCAAAATTCAGGGTATTTTTTTTTGTTCCACTCTACTTAATTAGTCCTACCACCATTGTTATTTCCATGAAAAACAACCTCTTTCATCCCTTAACATGTTTCTCGCACCACCCTTGAACGCCTGTAAAAACTGAGGGATGTCTTCTATTGAAAATTCAATGGAAAATTCAATGGAAAATAATTTTGTTTCTTATGATTTTTTTCCAAAAATACCGTATAACCTCGTAAAAAATGAAAGAAATCTTGAATTTTGAAAAATCATTATTTTCACCCCTTCAAAAATGGCCTAAAAATGAAAATTTTCGAAAAAGTTCTATAATATTTCGATAGGAAATTTAACGTAGAAAAAACTTTTACTCTTGATATTTTTTGATTTAGGCTATTATTTCGGCGTAAAACGCGAAAAACTGGTTTTGAGGGTGGTTTTTATCCTCTTGCGGGGGTTGCCGGACACTTGCGGGGTGCAAGTTTTAGTATGTTGTTTGGGAGGCCATTCTACACAAATAATGTGAAATTCAGCGGCGCAAGAATTTTTTGGAGGTTCGGACCTAAAATGACTGGGTTAATATTTCGAATCTATGGTTTCAAATTTTGTGTTCAAAAAGATCGAGAAACTGAAAATAAACGAGTGCGGTTCCTGTGAAGTTTAATTTTTGAAGAAAGTAGGGAACGTTTTTAAAAATGAAATTATGATTTTTTTTCTTAGGGACAACCACCCTGTATATTTTATTAAAAAGTGTATTTTAAATAAATTTCGCAATTTCAAAAAATTGTTATAGTTTTTAGTTTTCCGATCCGGAAGTAGCGAGGAGAAGGGGTAGAAAATGTTGAAAAACAGTACGATTTTTCAAACAATAATTACTTCAAAATGGAAAGATGGACATGATGTCCGAACCAAGCGCGAAATTAAAAATTTCAAAAGGTTGTGCTTGAAAAACAAGAAAATGTCTAGTCATTGTGTTATTTTCGAGGTGATAAATTTCCACGCCCGGCTCAAGAAGTGAGGGGATTTGTCCTCCTAGCTACCTTTCAATGTCCCTCTGATCTTATGGAAAATTCTCAAAATTGAAGATTTTCCCCATAATTTCTTCAATTTTCAATTCATGTACATGTTACGCCTAATCTATGTACTTGCCTAATGCATGAAACAATTTTTGCCTATACCTATTTCATGAATTTTGCCTTATTTTGTGAAATTTGATAATTCAAGGCTTTTGATAATTTTTCGTATTCCAATTCCATTAGAAAAAATTCAAAATACAGGGTGTCCCACGAATCGTCTGCCAAACGTTTTTTTTTTTTTTTTTTTTTTTTATATAACCGGGTACCACTAAAAAAAACTTGAGATGAACATCTTGCCTATTTTAAAAATTGAAGGGGCAAAGCTGCTTCTAAAAAAATCACGTCAAAATTTTTTTTACAATCATGGTAATGGATAGTACCATAGAGTAAGATATTCTATGATAGTACTTTAAAAAGTAAACAAATTTTCAATTCATGACTTTTTGCAAAACTTTGAAATTGAAGGGGCAACAAAAAAATTAATCAAAAAAAAATTCTAAAAAATAAACTATAATCAAGGGAATGAATAGAACGTTGAAATCTGAAAAAATTTTGTTCTACAGACTTTTTGCTTAACATCGAAAATGAAGGGGCTAAGGTCACTCAAAATAAACAGGCTTCAAAAAATTTCCAAATTTTCTCAATTTTTAAGAACCCTTAGCCCCTTTATGTTTGATGTTAGGCAAAAAGTCTTCAGAACAAAATTTCTTCAGTTTTCAGCTTACTATCCATTTCCTTCATCGGTTCATTTTTGGAGAACTTTTTTTGAACAATTTTTTTGTAGCCCCTTCAATTTTAAAGATAGGCAGAATGTCACAAAGTGAAAATTTGTTCAGTTTTTAAAATACTAACCATTACGATGCTTGAAAATGATTTTTAACGTGATTTTTTTTAGAAACAGCATTTGCCCCTTCAATTTTTAAAATAGGCAACATGTTCATCTGAGGTTTTTTTGTGGTACCCGGTTATATCCCCCAAAAAATATGTTTGGCAGACGATTCATGGAACACCCTATATTTCAGCACAGAGAGAGCAAACTTTCAGCTACATTTCAGAATAACATTCATTACGTTACTTCCATTAGAAAATTTTTCATTTATTAAATTTTCCTATTAGTATAAAAAATTTTCTAATGGAAGTAACATGTTAAATGGTTTTTTTTGAAATGTAGCTAAAACTTTACTCTAGGCTGAAATATTTTGAATTTTTTCCTATGGAATAAGAAAAATTATGAAAATTTTTAAATAATAAAATTTCACAAATTACGCAAAATTCATGAAATAGGCAAAATTTTTGCCTATTTCATGCATTAGGCGTAACATACATACGCAATAACGATAAATTTCAATTAATTTATCAAATTATACTCATGAGCAACCCCAATTTTTTTTCAGCAACACTCACTTTGGAAATGAAATTCGAAGTTTAATATTTTTACGATTTCATCACCATGGATTCTTGACTTTCTGATTTCAATATGTAAGACTTGCAAATCGTGAGAGCAATAAGAAAGAATATACTCTTTCGATTTACAATGTTTTTTTAAATATTGAAATTGAACTTTTTTAGAAATCAGTTTAGGATCTAGTCGGCGTTGTGGTTTCACGGAGAAGCAGGTTTTTGATATCAGTATCAGTATGTTTTTTCAATACATAAGATAAAGCCCGAAAACATTGCCAAGATCCAGTTTTTTTGGGAGGGAGGGGGCGAGAGCGGGAACTGATTATTTTTGGAGAATTTTCTGCGGATTTGAAGTTTTAAATCTTGATATTTTACAGTTCATATTGAGCTGATGGAAAATTGAAATGATTTCAATTTCAGCTTTAGTTTTCAATTTTACGTTTTCACTTTTCTAAATTCATTTACAGCTCCGAATTTCAAGTTTTCCAAATTTTTTCTTTTTTTAAAATTTCCTTAGTTTTTTCCTAATTTTTTCAATATTTATGCTTTTTAGAAGCATAAAAATATTGATCAATTTGATGGCTGATGAAAATTGTTGATACAAAATGGGAAATGTTGAAATGATTGATAGTAAAAGTTCAAACCTTCTCGTTGTCAAGGTGAAATGGACCAAAGACACCAAAAACATTGTCATTAATCCGAAGGGGGGGGGGTGGTGGTGGTGTGGATGACACATTCTGAAATTGAATTTTTTACCTAAAAATACAATTTTAAAACAAATTATTTTTATAGCAATTTTTCTGACTCGAAATTGATCTTAACTTTTTCAGGGGGGGGGGATGTTCAATTCAAAAATAATACAATTCTTTTCTCATATTTTATTTCACATTGTTTTGTTTTTTTTTTTGAATTTTCTGAACCAAACATACAATTAATGGTTTAATTTCTTGAGAAAAAATATGTTTAACAACTTCAAAAAATTTTTGTCAATTGAATTAAAATTTTCTCAACTGAAAAACCATAAATTCGAAAAGAGAATAGTGTCATCCCTTGGCCTCTCCTCCTTACTGAATTAAAACAAACGGAATACTTTCAAACAATTTTTATTCCAAATGTTTTTATAAATTTAGCACTAATAATTGGTTCCCCTTTCCCTCGACTCAAATACCAACCTTTCGTTTTTCCGATTGTATTCAAAAAGAACAAAAAAACGAGCAGAGACAGAGAGGAGACAGAGTGCTCATCCCTTTTCAATAATAGCACGAGAACAGAAACAATTATATTTCTTTTGAATGCGAAATTAAGTCCTGATAGAAAAATTTTCATACTGATGAATGATGATTTTTTTTTGGTAGAATTTTCATTTCGATTTTGAATAAAACGAGAAAATTCATATTTCAAATCGGAAGTACTCAGAAACAATTTCACATGACAGTCGAAATTTTTCAATTTTTATTCTACATTGATTTAAAAACTAATTTATTCTACACTGTCACAATCCGCACTTTCAAAAATCTGATCTGCATTTTAGAATCGAAGAATTGAATATTATTCTCATTCGTGGATAATAATTGTTCATCTAGAAAAATTAAAACATTTCAGCCTTACGATTATATACTTTAATTGAAAAAAAGTCATTCACTTTCTTCCTAATTACTTTTGATTCTTATTTGGTTTCAAGGGCTAAAATCCCCTTCCCCACCAATGGTAAAACATACAACTTCCTGAAAATCGTTTCTATTCAAATGTTACCGAACCTCATTAATCTTATTGCAAATTTGATTATCGCCCACTACAGTCGCAATCTAGTCCACAATTCAGGAGCCACAATGAGAACAGCCCATCATTTCATCAGGGAAGAGCCAAGACTGCCAGTATCACTATAAATCATAAAAATAGGGAGGTTCCTATTTTTTTTTTTTCGCTCCTAGCCAATTTACAACTCTTTCGCTTGAGTTCTCTTTTTCACCTCGCACGGTTCGTCTCATAAATTAAATTATCATAACCATCTGCATTCCACAAGACGAAATTCAAACGCCTAAAATTTAAGCCCCCTGTAATAGTCGACTCAATCACGCGTATAATTATATTAAAATAATCCATTTAGTACATTGTTCGGACGTCATTCGACTATCACATTTCCTCCAAATCCAACCGAGATCGATACGATATACGCGAGAATTTCCGATGAAAAAATTTTTTTTCCATAACGAAAAATGTAAACTCATTACGTAGAATGATAAATGATAAACGGTAGGTCGTTTGACTCATCTGTACGAACACCTCCAACACAAACGCTAGCCGACTCGTTACCTAAATGATGCGGGTGTGAAAATAGCGTAAAACGTAAATTATAATTCGACGGTGAACGATATTATTTTTGTAGTAGGTGAACCCATCGTAGGTACTCAGGGCTCGGGTCTCGACCAGTCGTTTATTTCAACAATCAGCAGTTACGCGTATGAAAAAGTGGTCAAGCCTTACGCACGACTCTAGGTTAAACATTATTTTATCATCAGTGATGCGGAAAGTCGAGGAAGAGATGATTATAAAATCATAAAATCGTACTATCCGAAGTATTATAGGAGTTAAAATGGCATGGATTTGAATGACTCTGAATGACGCCTCTCATTAACGACGCCACCGCACCACAGACGTCAATAATATTTACTCGATGACACCAATAATAATTCAAGGTCGGGATGCATTTTTTCACGCAACCTTCGAGAAAATAGACGCTAATTTAAATCGAATGTACTGTTAGGGATTTTAAACAATACGAGAAAAATAACTTAGAATGGACTTTGAAATCTTCGTTTTGGGAATAAAGAAGTACAATTTTTCACCAATTTTACGACGGAAATGTTTTGCTGGGAAATATCTTCGGCGAGTTAATTAGACCTCGTTTGTTTGACTATACGAATATTTTTTTTACTAGATTGGTCCATATTTTGCAGCAAATGTTGCAACAGAGTAGCTTATATCGAAATTTAAATCGTCCAATGCTTTGAAGTTTCCATCAAAAATTTTAAATCTCATTTCCTCTATTCCCCAACTCAGATTGAATTTTGGTAATTTTAAATTTCTTTTTTGCCCTTCTCCAGATATAGTACGGACATTTTAGCTAAAATAAGGCCCTACTCCCAAAAAAAATTAGCAAGAAGGGGAAGTTTCATATATAAGCTCAGTAAGGTATGTATTTTGATATTCCCGAACTTCCCTAAAATCGGTGAATATTTTGAGCCCCTTTTGAGGGGTGAGGGGGTTCAAATTTTAGTTTTTCGCCTATAACTTTCAAAATTACGTATTTACGAAAAAAAAGTTGAAACAAAAATTGTAGAGGGGCTATTCCATACTAAAACGGACCAAAAATGAAGTCGGGTCTTCCGATTTCGCTCAAATTTTTTTACGAGTTCCCCTTGGTGGTCTATTCACAAAACCACGATCATTTTTTTTCTAACCCTCAAGGGGGCGGGGGGCAGGCCTCGAAAATTTTATGCAATTGCGATTTTTAGCAAAACGGCTCAACTTTGAAGGCTCATATCTCGAGATAGGTGGTACTTGGAAGAACACTGTTTGCAGGGTCGGAAAGAGAATTGATAGGAGATTCAAACGCGATAATAACATTTTGAAAAGCTCAAAGTTGAACTTTGGCAGTGAAAGCTCAACTTTCATGACGAAAAGAAAGTATGAAAGGCTACCATTTTTAAAAATCTGAGAAAATTACTGTAATAGTGCTTTTCACCCCTCTTCACCAACAAATTTCAAGATGTGAGTCTCTGAACCCCTGGGGGGTAGAGGGGTCCACAATTTTGACCAAAATTCAAAAAATCGTGCAAAAAGTGTATTTAACCCATCGATTACCACTAATTCGAGGGCGATCTGATTTTCGAATTGTAACTTAGTTTTTTTGATTTGACCCCTCTGACCCCCCCTTCAGGCCCCCTTGTGATGAAGTCAAACATTCAAAAAAAATGAAAAATAACGTGGTGGCATATCGTTTGATAGGTTTTTTGAGGGCCCTGATATTCGAATATTTACTTATTTTTTGATTTGACCCTGCCATGTCCCCCTAGCCCCCCCCACATTTTTGGAAAAAAGTATGTTATGAAATGAAAATATCGTGTGACGTATCGATTCCAACTAATGTGAGGGCGTAGAATTCGAAATATCGACTTACTTTTTGTGATCTGAGAACTTCCTCCCCCGTGCGCTGACCCACCCCCCTCCAGTAATAGCAACAACACTCCTAAAAACTCGATTTTTGTATTCCCTAATAGTGTAGCATTTAAGTTCACTTCATTGAATATGTTTATACCACTTCACTTTTGAAATTTTATTAAATAATAGTTCGTTACTAGAATTCCAGGTTTTATTTCTATACCGCATACATATACGAGTCCATATTTAAACAGCAAATGAGTAAAAAAATACGGTGGAGGGGGGTGGGTCAGCGCACGGGGGGGAGGTCCTCAGATCACAAAAAGTAAGTCGATATTCGAATTCTAAACGCCCTCACATTAGTTGGAATCGATACGTCACACGATATTTTCATTCCTTAACATACTTTTTCCAAAAATTGTGGGGGGGGGGGCTAGGGGGACACTGGAGGGTCAAATCCAAAAAATAAGTATCAAACGATATGCCACACGTTATTTTTCATTTTTTTTGAATTTTGACCTCATCAAGGGGGCTGAAGGGGGTTCAGAGGGGTCAAATCAAAAAACTAAGTACATATTCGAAATCAGCGCCCTCGAATTAGTGGTAATCGATGGGTTACTCCACTTTTTCGATTTTTTTGAATTTGGTCAAAATTGTGGACCCCTCTACCCCCCAGGGGTTCAGAGACTCCATCTTGAAAATTTGTTAGTTGAAGAGAGGGTGAAAAGCACTACTTACAGTAATTTTTTCAGATTTTTAAATGGTAGCTTTCATACTTTGTTTTCGTCATGAAAGTTGAGCTTTCACTGCCAAAGTTCAACTTTGAGCTTTTCAAAATGTTATTATCGCGTTTGAATCTCCTATCAATTCTCTTTCCGACCCTGCAAACAGTGTTCTCCCAAGTACCACCTATCTCGAGATATGAGCCTTCAAAGTTGAGCCGTTTTGCTAAAAATCGCAATTGCATAAAATTTTCGAGGCCTGCCCCCCCGCCCCCTTGAGGGTTAGAAAAAAAATGATCGTGGTTTTGTGAATAGACCACCAAGGGGAACTCGTAAAAAAAAATTGAGCGAAATCGGAAGACCCGACTTCATTTTTGGTCCGTTTTAGTATGGAATAGCCCAGAGCATAAAAAAACAAACAATTTTGTTATTTACAATTTTTTCCTAGGACGGCATGGGAGGGAGCTAGGGTCTTCAGAAAAAAATCAGTTTTGAAAATTTCTCATTACCATGAGAAAAATCACCAAAAAACGGTTAATCGACTTTTAGGAGCGGTTCTTTTGCATAGTAAATCCTATTATATACTATGTATAATAAGAAAAATGTATAACCGACCCCTTATCTCAAAATGGGGAGGGGGCCTCCGGAGAAAAAGTCGCATTTCCCCCAAGCGTAGCTCAGCTGCAGTGCAAAATTCGAAAAATTGGTTCAAACAAACGTTGTAGAGCATTAAAAGACGAACATTTTAGTTTTTTTACTTTTTGTCTACGTGGTCTTGGGGGCGAGCTATTGCAAAAAAAATCGGCGTTCGGAAATTTTTCATTACCTCAATGAAGTACGCATGGGTAAGCCGGGTAAATTTAAAATCTAGTGAACCAATGGTCGAACAAGTGGAGTTCTGGGGTTTTCGTGGGCACTGAACTCGATTCTTATAATAATTTTGACCCCTGGACCCAAATTGGGTCCCAAAAGGAGAGTGTATTGAGTTGATGAAAAATTTCCCAACGCGCGCCGCACTGCTTTTTTTCTTTTTGCAATAGCTCGCCTCTAAGACCACGTAGAAAATTGCTTTATAACGTTTGTTTGAACCAATTTTTCGAATTTTGCACCGCAGCTGAGCTACGCTTGGGAGAAAATGCGACTTTTTCTTCGGAGCCCCTCCCCCCTCCCCCCGCTTTGAGATAAGGGGTCGGTTATAAATTTTTCTTATTATACATAGTAATAGGATGTACTATGCAAAAGAACCGCTCCTAAAAGTCGATTAACCCGGTTTTTGGTGATTTTTTCTGGAAATGGGAAATTTTCAAAATTGATTTTTTTCTGAAGACACTAGCTCCCTCCCATGACGTCCTAGGAAAAAATTGTAAATAACAAAATTGTTTGTTTTTTTATGCTCTACAATTTTTGTTTCAACTTTTTTTTCGTAAATACGTAATTTTGAAAGTTATAGCCGAAAAACGAAAATTTGAACCCCCTCACCCCTCAAAAGGGGGTCAAAATATTCACCGATTTTAGGGATGTTCGGGAATATTAAAATACATACCTTACTGAGCTTATATACGAAACTTCTCCTTCCTGCTAATTTTTTTTCGGTCAAAATCTAAAATGTCCGTACTAATAGAATTTTAATTATTTTAAATTTTTCCTGTTTTTCTTCCAGACTAAAATTCAGTAATTTTAAATTATTTCTGTACCTCAACCCAGACTGAATTTTATTAATTTCAGATTTCCATGTACTTTCCATCACTTTAGGCTAAGCTTTTGCAATTTCAAATTTCTCCTGTACCTTATTTCAAGTGGAATTTTCAAATTTCTACTGTAGATACCTTCTTCTAGGTTGAAATTCTGTAATTTTAAATGCTGCAAGCTGAATTTTAAAAATTTCGAATTTTTTTGTACGTTTCTTCAGGCCAGGTTTACAAATTTTTCTTGTACACCCCTCTAGACAGAAACTCAGTAATTCCAAATTTTTCTTAAAATTTTTCTTGTACCTTCTTCCAAGCTGGATTTTGGTAATTTCAGATTTCTCTATACTCCCCCTCTTATTAGGCTGTACTTCGTTTAAATTTTTTCTGTACCCCTCCCTTCTGAATTTTGGTAATTTCAAATTTTTCCTGGCTGAAATTTATAGTAATTTGAAATTTCTTCGGTTTCCACCTTCAGTCCGAATTTTGGTAATTACAAATTTCTCTTATGCCTTCCTTTAGGTTAAATTTTCAAATTTTCTCTGAACCTGCCTCCAGGGGCTCCAGGTCGAAATTTGATAATTTCACATTTCTTCTGTATCTCTCTTCCAAGGTGAATATTAGAATTCAAAACTCCTCTGCCTTCCCTAGGATAAATTTTAATAATTTAATTTCAAACACCTCCCCCCCCCCCACAAAGCTCAATTTTGTTAATATCAAATTTTTCCTCTAACCCTTCTCATTTCAGACTGAATTTAAAAATCAACGCGGAAAAAACAAATTACAATTTCCGACTTCTGGATATTTTTAATGGAACGGCGGCACGATGATGCGGAATGACACCTCTTGAAAACAATTTCAAGTACCTACGCAACTCTATAGAGAAGAAGAGAGACCGCAATAATGGCCTATTTTCGAACGTGAAGTTCGATCGGTAAGTATTTCGCGTTTACTAACACGATTTGATACGAATCAAGTTTTCGCAATCAGCTTATCAATTTATATCTTCTTTCTTCGCATCGTCGTTCTATTATTCGCCGTTGTTCGTGACCGATCGTTTCGCCATCTACTGATTTATCTAGCGTCTTCGTGCGCGGCAATATTTACGAATTCCGTTACATTATTTTTCACGAACCTCGGTGTCCGAATAACAAAGACCGTAGAGAAAAAAAAACGTCGCCGTAAAATGTTGCAGCGCTGCGTCCAATAGAAGATTATTTTTATTTAGTCTTTGTATCGAAAAATACTGTACGTTGATGGACGTGTGATGAAATAAGATAGGAGCAGGTCAATCACTGCTCGGTTACATCTTACTCGTCATCGTCCAGTTGCCATTTAACGTCCGACCGTATAAGAAAGTAAATAATCCGTCGGAAAAAAAATAATCGGCGCAGAGATTCGATAACGATGGTGAAAAAAATCCAAGACGTAGCCGTACGACGATGATAATTATATATCCAGAGTAAAGCCATACGAACCTTTTTTTTTACTCTTTAAACTTCCACTCTTGACGACACATAGGACATAGCTGACGTACTTGTTGCGAATTTAACCATTTCATAATACAGTGCATATGATAACAATGCGAACACTGGCCCCAAACTGTAAAAAATCTAGTTTTATATCGTTCGATCGATGATGTGAAAAATTTTCGACAGCTTACCTAATGGACAATCGTCGCCTGGTAGTTTACAATCTGGGCAGCAGTTTTCGAAAGCTAGTCGACATATACCGCATGTATCGTCATTAGCAACCCATCGCCATGTAGCGACACCCAACCAGCCTAAAAAATAATAATTACTTGTATTTTTAGTATCGTTATTTTGAAATCAAACAGAAACATCGTAAATTCTATGGTAGAGTTTGCCAATACTTACTTTTGATTTTAACTTTCATTTAAATGAACGGCGAGTAGTTCGACCGGGGTACTAAAATCTATTTTCATTTAATCTGAATCTAATTAAAATAAAATAGAGATGTTAAAATTATTATTTAAAAATAAAAATTAGATAAAAACTTTTGAAAAATTTAAAAAACTCCCAAAATAAATTTTTTATTTTTGACTTTGCCTAAACAAACAGTCGACTACTTCTGCAATGCTGCCAACCCACATTTGAAATATAAAATTTCGCTACATATTTTGATTTTAATAATTGAATTTATTCTTCCGTATATTTTGCATTCAATTATTATTTTTTCATTTTAGGCGTTTAGAAATAAAACGACGAGACTTTTTAAATATATTTTATGCTTCCGCTGCGAATTTCTGACGAGAAAACGAAAAATTCATTGAATTTGAAACTTTTGCTTTTACAAAACAGGCAAACGTGATACTTTTGAAGCGCGCTCTACAAACGACATTTGTAGACATTTTTTCAAATTTTTATTTTTTTTATTTTTTAAATTTCAACATTATTAATATTTTATTATTTATCATTCATTTATTTTTTAAAACAAGTGAAGTATTTTTAGGTGAAACGATACAAGTCGGAAACACGAAAAAATACTAACCCTATCGGACCAAAACCTGCATTTGAGAAAAGGTACTTAGGTGAATTGAAATTCAGTACATCTAAATACCTTTCTCAAATACAGGGTTTGGATTTGGACGATCAGTATTTTTTCGTGTTTCTGACTTATAGGTACCGTTAAAACTAAAAATACCTCAAGTATTAAAATAAAAATAAAGATGATGCTGAGAAAAATAACTTTATACAGTTATACTTTTCATTCCACGGAAATGAAAAAAAAAAACGGGGTATAGCTATGAAAATTTTTGAGATACATCTGTCGAGCTCAATCGAAGGTCTGAATTTACGAATAACTGTTTTGCAATTTCGAGGAAATTATTATTCTCAGGGTAAATTTTTCAGAAAGTATTTTTGAGTTACTTCTACATTTATTGCATTTGTCTTACAGAGGCTAATTTAGCTCGATGGTGACGGAGTATTACAGATTGAAAAGAGTTTAAAATAAATCATAAAATTGAGACATTTCGGAGTATTCTGAGTGGTAGTGATGCAGAAGCTCGGAAGAAACTGATCCAGCTGTTGAATGCTGAGTTTGCAAATTTATGGGCTGTCGCTATTTCAGGAAAGACCGAAATTAAAGAATTTGTGGATGCAACTTGTTTCGAATTATTTACGTAAAAACAAAGGTGTACCTAGGATTTTCTCATGGGGAAGCGAGCTTGTAGGTAATAACAGGAACTATGTCAAAAGATCGAAAAAAGAAGGCTCAAGTAGAGAAAAATTTGAAAATGACCTGATTTTTTTTTGTAAAATTTTTCAAAATGTAAGCTTATTTTAAATAAAATAAGACAGATTTATTACTCAAGTAAAGCAATGGTGAAAATTTTTATGAAAAATCATTATTACGAATGCAAAAAAAATGTTACCTGTTTATTGATCATCTTACAAGATATTTTCATCCTCATAGCAGGGAGGGGGCAAATGCTCTCTTCGCCCCTCGCGCACCACTGAGTAGGTAAGTAGGTTTTTCTTTTTACATAGATACAGATAGAACCTCCGTGTGTTTTTCTTTTACACAAAAAAAATGAAGGAACGTTTGAGTGGAGAATCTCCCAAACACTTTTTAAGCTCCCCCTCCCCCCAGCCGTAAGTGGAACAGAGTTACTAAAATCATTTTCGAAAAACGTAGTTTTTTTGGATACCTATTTTAGGTAGTGCCGCCTACAGAAAACTTCAGTCCAGTGATGAGAAACTGAAATATCAGTTTTCAGTTTTCAGTTTTGGTTTTCAGTTTTTTCTTATTTTTTTCCTTTTGCATTTTCTGAAAGTTTATTATTTATTTTAGGCGTTTTTTTGTTTTTTTTTTCAGAAAAAGTGACCACTTGGTCACGAAAGTATTTACTGAATTCTGAATCTAATATGAAATTACGTTTCAAATGAGCTATTAGTGACATTTTTTGGCTTTTTTCATGAAAAATTGACGATTTTATTGTAAGAATTTGAAATTTGTTGTTGGAAAACACGTTCCAAGTTGAACTTTTTTAGTGAAAATTTTCAATAAAAAATGTTCTCAGAAATATTTCGAAAACTATGCCTTTCAGAAAAATCTAACTACATCTATGTACCAGATAGAAAATTTCATTTTCTACAACTTTGGTTCCTATCATTTATGTCGTAAGACGCTTAGTTTGCTCAGAAATGTCACTTTTTGGTAAGTAAAGCACAAAAAATGTGATTTTTTCACAGAATTTAGAAAAGTTTAAGCTGCTGTAACTTATGATTCGTGATTCGAAATTTTTGTACTTTTCTAATCATTTTACGAATCATTTTTTTAAAAAATGTTTTTTCTTTCTGATAATTTATTCTTAATTTCTTTTCAAAATTTTTACCAAATCTTGATTTTTTATTGGCATTTTTCAACTCTTAAAATTTTTTCTCCTAATTTTTTCCAACTTCGAATTATTTTCTCAACCCTTTTCTTACTTCGCATTTTTTCTGATAATTTTAATTTTTTTTACACTAGAATTCAAAATTATTTTTCCAACCTAAGACTTTTCTCAATTTTTTTCAACTTTGAATTAATTTTTCTCATAAATTCTGAATTTTGTTTCCCACTTTCTCACCCAAAAGAAATCGATTTCATTCATTCATTCATCTATATTGAAGATTTCTTTTGGGTGGAGAAGTGGGAAACGAAATTAAGAATTTATGAAAAAAATTAATTCAAAGTTGAAAAAATTGAGAAAAGTCTTAGGTTGGAAAAATTATTTTTGAATTCAGGTGAAAACAATGAAAATTCAAGCAAAGTAGGAGAAGGTTTGAGAAAATAATTCGAAGTTGGAAAAAATGTTAAGAGTTGAAAAATATCAACAAAAAATCAAGATTTGGTAAAAATTAAAAAAAAAATATCAAGATACGAAAAAAGTTAAGAATAAATTTCACGATTAAAAATTGTCAATGAAAAAACTTTCTAGTTGGGAAAATTTTTTAAAAAATTTTGACGTAATGTGAAATAAAATTTTTCGGTGAAATCGTGTTGATCTATGAACCTTAATAAAATGCAAAATTTAAAAAAACTGAAACTGAACTAAAATTATTCATTTCAGTTTTTGTTTTAATTTTCAGTTTTCAGTTTTCATCATTTCAGTTTCAGTTTCAGTTCCAGTTTCAGTTTTTCAATTTTAGTTTCAGTTTTTTCAGTTTTCAGTTCCAGTTTCCCATCACGGTTTCAGTCACCCCTCCCTCCTCAAACAGGTGCGATTTGAGTTTCTACACATTCCTGAACCATTTCCCTCGAAATTGAATACCACTACTCTAACAAACGACATTCATCTGCAGAAAATTGAATCACTCACAAAGTACATATTTGATTCTCAGACAATGCAATATTTTAAATTAATTCTCCAGCAATATTCTCGGGTAAAAAAAGTACAACTGTGAGGGTCGGTATTTATCTACTCATCAACTACCTCCATTTAAAGTTTTAAAAATTTAATTAGACTAAAAAGCATCTTTTCCGGTAAATTCATTAAAACTTCACTAGAATACGTAGTCTTCTTCGACTGTTTACTTATACCGAAGTATTTTGCAAAAGCGTTTCTAATATTTCCGAGTTGGCAGATAATTAAATAGAAAATTTCAAGTTTTTTGTAAAAGTAACTATAAGAGAGGTAAGTTGGTAAATCGATGAAAAATTTATGAGTGAAAGAAATTCATTTATTTTACTATCAAAATTACTCGATGGAAAATAACTTATGGCGTACCTTAGGTACTTTATAATCACCTTCTAGCCAAATTAACGTCGAAAATCAATAACCGCGGTTTTCGAAATTTATCCTCCAAAAAAATTTATACTTGGAACAATAATTCCTCGGTATCTAGATAAACCACTTCGATAACCAGTCAAGTTGATCTTTATCTCGATAAAATCCCGCAAATTCCACACACAATATGCTAACAAATTCCCGCTGAAAAATTATCAAAACCACAATACAAAACTGAACATGTGAAACGGTTCGCAGTAACGATAGGTAGCTACGAGTATTTCATGAACCATGCCTACGTAATGTATAGTGGACTCGATAATTCGCCAACATTGCTCTCTCACTCTTCCCTATCCCCCCTCCCCCGACAACCACAATATAACAAATTCCTGCTCAATTCTGGCGATCGGCATTTTATAAAGGTTATTCTCGATACCTTTCATGTATAAAGAGAATTTCAGATGATAATAGGGAAAATTAGGCATTTAGAATTGTAACCACTATATTAATTCTGTGCACCATTTGATAAATGAGATATGCGAAACTCACAACAACCGATACTTTATGTCTGGCTGGGTATATACCTACGTCATCTGATATTCGGCTTAACGAACTTTCACTAACAAACTCCATTTTGAATTACAAACATTTCCAAGTTATAATTTGCTCGATTTTCGTACAACTATACCTCACTTAGAATTTATCTAAGCTTTTAATTGATTAATTAAATCACATGTAATCTCTGGAAAGACATGCGAATAATATCTTACGTGTTCTCTTTGTACATATTCGCGACAAGGAACAAGACGTCTAAAAAATTATGTTTGTTTGCACTATGCTGCTATGCAAAACTTGAGAAGTTTAAGCAAAGCAACTATAAATTTTAATTCTACCGCGAGTTATGTTTAAATGAAAATAGGCAGCTTGGATCAGAAATGTTTCAATTTTGAAGCCTAGGTAGGTATTACAGGCCTAGGTACCTTTTTTTTATATTATTTTTAATTTATTGACGAATAAAAATAATTGGTGCGATTAAAATCATACATTATCGTAATTTTGTTTGTATTTTTCGTACCGAAAGAAAAATACGCACCAGTGTTTTTCAAATTGCGAGTTTCATACTTACGCTTTTAATTCACTGCGTTTTTCTCTCTTTCTCTCGGTGTTTAGTTAATGATTTTCTTTTTACATCTGCCAGACATTAAAAGGAAATTTTGAAAACTTGTAAAATATTTTATTTGCGCGATATCACATAAAAGAAAAGTTTGAGTTTACGAAACTTTTTAAATGTGCGTTAATTATACTCAGATGTTTTTTCTCGTCGACTACAATCCGAGGCGTATGTATGGTATATATTTAATAAAACGCTAACTAACGAGCATTTTAATTAATAAATCAGATTTCGAAGTTATTCGTATGTGTAGGTGGCTGGATGACTTTTTAACTGGAGGCTAATAGAGGTATTTAATTTGCCTGTGTGAAATCGAAAAATAAATAAATTTCAGATATGCATGTCTAAAATCCAGAGGCGTCGTCAAGGGGGGGCCCGGGTGGGCCAGGCCCCCCGAAAAAAATCCTGGCCCCCGCTTGGCCCCCAAAACTTATGTTGTATTTATAAATTTACATTACACTTACATCAGATAGGATTTTCAAAGCATTAAAACATGAAAAAATGTCTTTTTAGGGCATTAAAAATCCAAATTTTTTCAAAGTTTCGCCCTCGTTTCGCTCGGGCATGAATAAAATTACAATTCTATGATCTATCTGAGACGAAAGGGCAGAAGAAGGCTCCCTTTTTATCCCCTCCCCTTTTTTAGCAGGTGAAAAAAGTCAGTCCCTCTCCCCCTCCCCTCCATCTTTTTCATTTCGAAAAAGCAAAAAAAGTTGTCCCAACACACGGCCCCTTTTGTGCCCCCCCATTTTCGATTCTGACGACGCCACTGCTAAAATCCTCAATATCACACGACTAATGCTGAATTTATAAAATTTCTGAAAAATCAACTAAAACTTGAATTAAAATCGCATCCTGTGAATAAAAGTAAACTTTTTCACATCCTAAGAGTTGATAGGTTTGCCGAATATTGATACTTGAAGGAGTAAAAGTATATGTACTTCGGAAATTTCAGATTTAATCAATCTGACCCCTTCTTTTCGCAAGCATTGCAGGGCCGGCCGACGAGAGAGCGACAGTAGGTGAATTTACACCGGATCCGGATTTTTAGAAAATTCGATTGAATGGCTTTTTGAAGGCCATGAAGAATTCGGATGCCTCAAAAACATTGTAGGTATAGGTACCTACTTTGACCGACCCCAAAGACCCCAAAAAGTGTATCAGCTTGTCAAAAAATAAATCCGAAAAAATGCTGTAAATCAACTAATTGAGAAAATCGTTGAATTAAAAGAATGATTTTAATACGGAATTTTAAAAAAATTGGACATAATTATAGAAGTTTTGCAAAATTTTTAATAAAATGTAAAAATTTCCTATTAAAAAACATATAAGATTTTCTAAATTTTTTGGATTAAAAATTTACAATTTTCAGGATAAAAAATTTTCCACAACTTTTTGGATCAGAAATTAACTCCCAATTTTTCGGATTGAAGGCAAACCACAATTTTTAGGTTAAAAATTGATAACGATTTGTGATGTTTTGAATATGGCGGAGAATGAGGAAACTTTAACCATTTTTATTAAATTTCCCCGAGAAAAAAACATTTTTAGGTGGGTACATTTCAACAGCATTTTTGGAAAAATTTCTCATTTTCCACAGGTAGGTACCTAGTTGAAAGATTTGGAAAACGTGTTATTTTTCAAAGACCCTGAAAAAATAGGCGAGGTCTATTTCCAAAAAAAAAATTAATTTTTTTGGAACATGGTCAGATTTTATGGGAGTTGGTGAGTTGATTCCCAGCTTTGAAAAAGGTTCTAATTGATTCCCATTTTTACTTTCCGGACAGCGCGAAGCGTTGTAAGGAAAGTATTGTTTTCGGGTCGAAATTCGTTTTCGCCAATATTGAGTTTAGACAAAATCTGACTTTGTACAAGTTTGTTTTGACCATTTTCCAGGTGATGTTCCGTATGTATGTATGTATGTATGTATGTATGTATGTATGTATGTATGTATGTATGTATGTATGTATGTATGTATGTGGGATAAAAAATGTCTGTGAACACGATTACGTCCGTCCTAATTTGAATATTTCGTCGTAATTTTAATAGGAGTTGGGGCTTGCAAAAAGGAAGGCTATGCCAAAATTTCAGATTGATAGGTTCGCCAGAAAAATTTTTACGAGCGATTTAATCCAAAAATCTTTGAGTTTGGTCATTTGCCGCGTTACATTGCATGCAATCGTAATCTAAAACGCGATAACAATTATTTCTCCCCTTATCGATGGGAGGACGTATTTAGAGAGAACCAAATATGTCTCGCGTCAGCATTTTTGCCTCTTTCTTTCAAGATAACGTATATTTTTTTCCAGCGAGCATATACTTAATACACATAAAAGAGTAAGCTTATTTTTTTCATGGGCAAAATTCAGACAATTATGGTACCTAGGTAATACCTTCGTTGATTTTTCTTTCACACCTGTCCGGAAAGTTTGTGATGCTTGCATCACTGTTTATTTTTTTTGAAATGTCCAAATTGATTCCCACTTTTTTCCAGTGGTAAGGGTAAGGTTGCCATATTTCGACCACTTTTTTTCAAACTTCCACCAATCGAAGACTTTTTGAGGTAGAAACGTTGAAAATGGCTTAAAAAATTCCTTGATTGTTCCTCTACCACTCCCTAAAATTTTGAGCCGATACAATCATTTTTTGTATTTTTTGCGAGTTTTTTTTCTGAAGGAACTCAAAAATCGATTTTGAAATTTTGGGTTCCTAATTTCGACCACCAGCTGATTTCGCCCGCATAGAGCGGAATCTACCCGAAAATAATTTTTTCATATTCTTCTTTCACAGATGAACAAAATGAGATCAAAACGACAACCCTACAGCCAAAACTCGCGGAGAAAATCAGAAAAAACAAAATTGCATTAAAAAAACAGATTACATAAGATAGTATAGCTGGTCGAGATTAGGGCACTCCAAAGAATTTGAACTTTGGTGAAAATTTTGTTGCGTACCTCCAGTTGTTTTCAAAAACGATGATTTTATCGAAATCTGACACCATGTCCCATTACAATTCACAATTATTTGGTAGAATTCATTAAAAAAATTATTCATAATTTGAGATCAAAGAATACGTAAAAATTTTTTTTCACCTTTTCTCCGCTAATTTTGCCTGTAGGGTTGTGATTTTGGTCTCAAATTGTTCATCTATGAAAAAGGAACATGAAAAAAAATTTTCATGTACCTAGATTGCGTCCATAGCGGCCGAAATCGGCCGGTGGTCGAAATTAGGAAGCGGTCGAAGTTAGGGCACTTTACCCTTATGTACGAATTGATTCCCCCTTTTTTTCAGGGGTATATACAAATTGATTCCCAACCTCTTTCAACAAAGGAATTTTTCAGGAGAGCGAATTAATATGCACAAAACGTTTTTACGACTTGAAATTAGGTTCAGCAAATGTTGGTTTGTTTCAAAATGTGGATTTGGGGCCTACAGAGGAGGTTTCACTCCAGTTCTCAAGAAATGAAATGAAAAATTTTCCCATATGTTTCTAAATCACAGATCTTCGAAGTTTTCGAGCTTTTTATTTAAAAAACCCAAAAAAGGTGTTGAAATAATTTTTTAAATCTAAAATAAATGAACCACATATTGCAGAAACCGCGTAAGTCGCCAAAAAACCAAAACTCATGTTTTCGCGGATTTTGGTTCTCTGAGGTTAGACACACCTTCTGAGAAAAAATGGCGTCGCGGTACCGCATCCCGCGCTGTCCGCAGCGGTCCAAAGTTTTGGTTTGGTGCAGAAAGGACGTGTAAGTGCAGGTTTTATGACGTTTCTGCACTACATTTTTGAGAGTCGATTAAAA
>JAVBJF010000917.1:0-29339 GCA_033439095.1 Pseudococcus viburni
TATATATACTGTAAACTAGTTCATAATGAGCGGATTATTTCATCAGCCTTTGCTTATTCTAACGCGTTGCTCATGCATTATTGCTATAGGTTATTTCTATGAATCTTAGGATCTAACATGATATATTTCATCATTTCCCTTATAAAGGGTAGGGTTCAGCGTTTCCTTTCGGATACGTCTGAATTTACGTTCTAAGAATTATTATTTTTATTTTGTACAGATTATCTTACGACAGGAATTTAAATAAAATCAGGTAACAAATGACATGTCAGTTGAAAATGAAAAATGAGTTCAGGGTGTCTAACAAAGCTCGACCTTTTGGAATGACTTTTTGCATGAATTTTTTGAGGGTCACCCCACCAAACTTGGGCAAAAATCTCGGGGGGGGGAGTAAAAATGAAAAATTTACTGACCAGTCATATTGAAACGATAGAAAACAAAAATTCTTGCTTTTATGTGCTACTTTTATGACTTTGAAAAAAAAAACATAATAAATTCCTTAATACACCCCCCCCCCCCCCCCCGGGTAAAAGAATTGAAAATTTCATTGGAGATCGCCTTCAAGACTTCCAATAAAATTAGAAGAATACATTTTTTTTTTTTCGTTTCAAAATATTCAATTGTCTGAGATGGAAGAGAAGAGATCATATCATAATTTTTAGTAAAAATTGCGTAAAATTACTCAGCCCGAGCGAAAATTTTTGAAAAAGAGCACCCAAAATCTGAAATTCTTAATTCGTGCTTTTTTTCGTGTTATGTTTTGACTTTCAAAAAAACGATATCTATGGATATGGACTCATCTCCATTGAAACTTTTTGAAAATTCCCATCGAGATCGTTACCGAGTCTTTTTATAAATGAGAAAGACAATTTTTTTCATTTGAGGGCTGGAAAAGAAAAACCATAATTTTTAAAATAAAATTGTGTAAATTTATTAAGCCCGAGCGAAGCGAGTGCGAAAATTTTCGAAGAAAAAGGCATTTAAAAGCTAAAATTTTTTCACTGTTTTAATCAATGTTTTAGTATCGAAAGGGAGGCAAAATCTTCAACCTTTATCTCTTATAAGTTTAAATTTTAGATCTTATATGCCCGAGCGAAGCGAGGTCTAAGATTAGAAAAATTGACGATTTTCAAAAAAAAAATACATCCCCAAAACGAATATTAACTGAAAAATTTGTATTTTTGATTTTTGAAAAAAAGCTTGGCCTTCTGAGTAAATTAGGGTAAATTGGTCAAAAAGCTTGACTTTTCAGTACCATATGACTTTTTTGAAAAAATCTTGACTTATCAGGACCGTTAGACACCCTGGAGTTCAAAAGTCCAGTCAAGTAAAAAGTTACCAAAAAATATTCAAACAAGAATTCAAGCCATGTAAAAACAAAAATTAGCTTGAAAAAAAAATGGAAACAACTGTCAAGAAATCGCATATAAAATGAAAATTTATATTAAAGTATGTACTTCAAATTTGGTTCAAGGTGCATGAAGGCGGATTCTTCAAAAAATCAAGTCAAATGAAAAAGTCATCCTTGAATTTGAAAGAAAAATCAGTTCACAAAGTTGTGTGAAAAAAAAGAGTTGAAATAAATTATGGACTAAAAAATATCAAATTAAACTCGAAAATTAAAAAATTAAGTTCATTTAGAAAAGTTGTACATTGACCATGAGTGAAATTGAGGGGTTAAATAAGAAAGCTTCGAAAATCAGCGGAATGAAATAGAGTGATCTACAAGTCGAATGAAGAACTTGCAAAAAAGAAATTGAAAGATAAATCAAGTGATATGAGACAAAAAATTAGGTCAAAAAATCTCATTCGTCGAGTTATTAATTAAAAAAAAAAAAAAAAACGAATTATTGCGGAATTATTGGTCAGATTACCTATTTAAAATAAAATTGAATGTTGACATGAAAACTTGATGGTAATCCTGGTCACATCACGCGAAAAACGTCAGAACAAAAATCGATAAGATCGAGTCATCAATCAAGAAACCCTGAATTGAATTTCAAGGCGAAAAATTCAGTAAAAAACCTAGTGAAAGACAACAAAAGTTATACAAATGAAACTTAGAAATGAGCCGTGTCCATGAAATTCATGTCAGCCGGAAAAATTAAACATGTTGAGTTGACGAATTGAATAAAAAAAATTAAATCATTATCTGAATAAAATGGAATGACTTTAGTTCGAGTCATGTCAAATTAAATATCCTGTCATTGAATGAGTTGGAAAAAAGGACCTGGAACTCTAAAGAATGCATAATCATGTCACATCATCATCAAACAAACAGTTAAACTTCCATAAATGCTCTGAAAAACTGTGCAATTGTTGATCCTAAATTGAGATTATTCATTCCTTTCCACAATTTCAAGCCCCCCTCCCCACACCTGCTCCTTAGCTCTTTTCGCAACTTTTTGTGCAGTAATATGCAAACAATTTTCTTAAAGGAGATGAACCATGTTGATAATGGTGATTACAGAGGCAATAGGACAGAAAATCTCAAAACAGAAGTTTGAGCAAAAAAAAAATGAAAATGACACGAGTTTTGAAAAACATTTTCAAAATTATGGAGGCATTACTTTCTTGAATTATTAAAATACGATTTAGAAAAGAATCATAGATAATGACTTACTCATTTGTACTTTCTAATCCAAAGAAGAAAACTCGTGACTCACCTGTAAAAAAAATACATTTCTTAATAAAATAGACTTGAACGAGCAAAAATGTTTCAAAAAATGATGGAAAAGTAAAAAATTGGTTATTTTTTGAACATGTACTCAAGGTTGAAATTGAAAAAAGAAATATTGAAAGCTTACTGCATGATTGTTAACCAGTCACCATTTTTCAAAAATAATTTTTCTTGCCTTTTTCAAGTTTTGCGACCCCATTTTTCCTTATTTTAATCAGAATAAGGAGGCTGATAAAATAGGAGAGGGAAGTGGCATTTTTTCACACACAAAACATACAGAATAAAGCTTTCTGGCAGAGACGAAATTTGAGCAGAAATCTGGGGGAGAGGGGTGAAAATGAAAAAATTTCTGACCAATATCATTAAAAAAGTTAAATTTTCCAACTCAAAATCTTTAAAAAAAAGAAATTTGTCAATTCATATCTAGTTGTACCGAAATTAAAAAACAAAAATGCATGTTTTTTTCTTGCTTCTTTTTTGACTTCCAAAAAATTATGTTCCTTAATAATCCTGACCCATTCCAAAAAATCGAAATTTTCCAATTCCATTCAAGATCGCCATCAAATCGTTTGATAAATAATGACATTGATGACACTTTTTCCCGCTTAAAAATATTCAACTACCTGGGATGGAATGGAAGAGAGTTCATACCATCACTTTGAAAATAAATTGTGCAAATTCATCAAGCTCGAACGAATCAAATGCGAAAATTTTTGAAGAAAAAGGCACTCAAAAGCTGAAATTTCTTCATTTTTTTGATCAATATTTCAATATTTACAGGGAGGCGAAATCCGCTGCGAAAATTTTTGAAGAAAAAGGCACCCAAAAGCTGAAATTTCTTTATTTTTTCATCAATATTTTAGTATTTACAGGGAACAGAAATGCTCAACCCCTCTTCCTCATATAAACTTTAGGCTTCATATGCTTGAGCGAATTGAGTCTTAAGATGTGAAAAATTGATTATTTTATTATTTTCGGGAAGATGATGATTAGTTTTTTAGTAGTTTGTCGTTTGAAAAAATTCTATTACTATAAAGTAAAAATTTCGATCTTCTCATAGGTTTTTTTTTTTACAAAATTTCGCGATTTTTTTTTTGTTTTTTATGGTACATAGCGAAAATTTGTGCTACATATTTCGTACCAGTTTGCAACATGAAGATCTGGCCGGATATGGGATGAATTCGGCACCATTCAGATTTCCGATTTAACCACCCAAATGATGTCCCTTTGGTGTAAAAAAAATCTGGAAAATTTGTTGACCCCCCCCCCACCCTTTCCTCTTGGAGCTATGACCATTTTACTGCATTATTTTCAAGAATTTTTAATTTCAACGGAAGTGAAGGAAATTTTCTGTTCTTTGGCACAAAGTTACATTTCATGGAAGTGCGTTTACAGTAATTTTTTCGCAATTTTGGTGCACTCCTTTATGAGGTTTTGACCATTAGAATTTAAAGGACCTTGAAAGCAAAGTTTGACCACTTTATGAAAATATCCCAAAAACGTGTTTTTTAACATAAATTCACCATTTTTCGAAATTCATTTTTTTGTGTCATCCTCTTAAAAAAATCAGTAAAAAAAGGAAAATTTGAGACATGAAGTAGAACGATTGCAACAGGGGTGATTAAAATTCCCCAAAATTTTTTCATATCAAGGGGCACCATCTGGAGGCGGTTAAATCGGAATTCGGAGCGGGATCCAAATTCCAAATTTATCCCTTATCCGACCAGACCCTTTGCCGACTTGTTGAGAAATTTTCTCAAAAAGTCGATACATTTTATTGTATGCAAATGGGCATATTTTTAAAAATTTACCAATTTTTTGGGAAAATTTACCGATTTACAACGAAATTTTCGATTTTTTTAGAAAATTTGAGTGTTGGGGTGGACCTCCCCACACCCTTGGTTGTTTCGTCTCTACTTTCTGGGAGGGATGAAGAGGGTTGAAATGTTCAAATGCATGGGATTAGAATTTTTCGTTTCACATTTTCCAAATAAATACACGAAATAAAGACCATAATATTTCGATCAAGAAGAGGCAACATCCTCTATCCCAGCCATACATACCTATTATTACCTATTACCACCCATTTCATATACCCAAGGAAGCAACGATCAAGATTTGAAAAATTTGTTGTTTGGAAAGATTCCACTCAAAAATTACTCAACTTTTCCGAGTTTTGCGGAAAGTGGCAACCATGAGTAAAAAAGGATTCAAAAAATAACTAACAAGGAAGGTATCCCAACTCAAGTAAAATTTTGAGCCCAAACAAAAAAAAATCGAAAGTACATTATAACAGGACCTCGCACTTAGAATTTCAGGTGCTGAAGTTTATTTCTCGATATTTGGCGAATTTTTGAAATTTCAAAATTACCTCCACCCGCCCTGCGAAATATGAAAATTTGATCTAATGAACGTAAAAAGCTGAAATTTGGTACATACCCTATTTTCGACCTCGCGAATCGATTGGAAGCGGTTTCGAGACGTTCCGAAACCATCAGAAAAGTCCATAAAAACATCAGCACCTTTAATTGCGGATAACCAATATTCGTGACCTATTTGATCGAATAAAGTAGAATTTTCCGAAATTCGCAACTTTGAGTTCAAAAGGTATATTTTTTTACTGACAATTTTACTGGAAAAAAATTAATTTTCTGCCAAAAAAAATATAAATTTGAACTCAAAGTTGCGAATTTCAGAAAATTCTGTTTCAATAGATCAAATAGGTCACCAATATGGATAATTCGCGATTATAGGTGCTGAAGTGCATATGGGCCATTTTTATGAGTTTTTTCTCCAGCGCTGCAAAATTTCAAAATTTTCTGATTGCTTCGAAACGTCTCGAAACCGCTTCCATTCGATTCGGGAGGTCGGAAATAGAGTGTCACCCAAGTTTCAACTTTTTACCTCGATGTATGCGCATTACGCGAATATTTAAATTTTTTCCAGGAAAACCAATCCATGGTGTCCACTATTATTTCAGAAATGATTTTCCCTGACTTTTCCAGGTTTTCCAGACCAATTTTTCGAATTTTTCCAGACCTTATAAATATGATATTCGTAAACCAGGGAAGGGGGGGGGGGTAATTTTTTCGCGTGATGTACTTACATCCCGAAATTTTGTATAAAAATGATATAAAATGCATAGGGTCTTACGATTTTTTTTTTCAAAATCACTAGATACTTTTTACGAGACCTTCAGATTCCCTTCTTCGGGTCAAAAAAAATATTCAAATTCAATTCTGAAAATTTTTCCACCCATTCAACTCCCCCTCGCCACAAAAATTTGAAAATTTGAATTTATTACCTACAGAAAAAATTTAAATAAAAAGGAAAAACCAAGTATTCCCACGCAAAATTAGGTTTTGAAACATGAAAAAAATTATGCCAGGGTGTTTACCAAATTGAGCGAATAAAAATTCGATTTTTCCGGGTTAAAAATTCAAAATTTTCTTCACATTTCATTCCCCCCTTCCCCTCCAAAATGAAAAACACTTGTCTCAAAATTCACGCAATCCCTTGCAATTTTTTAGTTTGTACCAATAAATGAAAAAGTGAATGAGAAAGTAAAATATAAATCATTTTATGAAAATATATAAATGTGTTGAGCCCGAGCGAAGCGAGGGCGAAAATTTTTGAGAAAAAAGATCTTCAAAAGATGAAAATTCATCACTTTTCCCTCATTCATGTTTTCTGAAACATGGCCTATAATTTCGATTTTTGTTCCATCCCCTCCCTTTTTTTTCAACATCGTGGTCAAGGGCATCATGACGTTTCTTTCTCATTACAGCTCATTAAAAAGTAAGTTTCCAAGAAACTTAAGATTAAAAATAAATTCTGTAGAAAGAAAAAGTGTAAATTACCCCGAGCGTAGCGAGGGAAATTTTTTTTTGGATAATTCATAATTCAATGGACAAAGACATGTATTTTAAATATGTATCAATTTTATTGTCGACTGACAAAAAATGATGAATAAGACAATAACTGGATAAAAGAGGTAATAATTTGGCCCGAGCGGAGCGAGGACGAAATTTTTTGAAAAATTTACAATAAAATAAGCAAAAAAACATTTTTTGGGATTTTCGAAAAATTCCAGAGAAAATTCCAAAATTCCCTGACTTTTCCAGACCACCAAAATTCCCTGACTTTTCCCGGTTTTCCCGGTTTTCCAGAGAATGGACACCATGCAATCGATTCGGGGGGGGGGTCGAAAATAGGGTATACCACATTTCAGCTTTTTTCGTTGATTAGATCAAATTTTCATTTTTTTAGGACGATGAGGTAATTCTGAAATTTCAAAAATTCACCAAAATTCGAGAAATGTACTTTAGCACCTGAAATTTTGAGTACGAGGTCCTGTTATGATGTACGAGTACTTTCGATTTTTTTTTGTTTGAGTTCAAAATTTTACTTTGAGTTGGGATACCTTCCTTGTTAGTATCCTCATAGGAAAAAAATCCAATCAGAAAAATTTCATCAATAATTGAGAAGAAATTCATTGATATAACTCAAAATTTTGAAAAAATTGCACATTTTTTTTCTTAATTATTCAATGCTTGTCCCTTCAGTAAAAAAGGAATTCAACTCGAGAAAAATTTCTTTCTCACAAGTGAAAAACGACGAAAAGACCCCAATTAATCTATACACACCCAAAAACCAGAAGAAAATCGAGCCGTTGCAGCACCAGCAGGTAAACCTAAACCTATGTTGGAATATTCGCTCGAAAATGGGTCATGTCGTTTCATATTTTATACTCGTAACACCTTCTCGAATACTTTAACGACTAATTAAGCAACGTACATGGTACACACGTCTTTTCCGATACCTTATGATACACGACATCAGGCGACACACATGGACAGGCATCCACACACCAACACACATCACACGTACCCTCTCGAACCATACCATATACCATTAAAGTAAAGCGAGCGGCGCTGCGCGGCACGCGGGTAAGCTAAAGGCCCATGATGTCGGGGCAACGCGAGGCGTACGGCGAGCAACTTCGACCATGCTAAACAAGGGTATATGGAGTGAAAACCGAAGGGTAGGTATTCCGAGAGGGTACGTAGGCAGGGTAGTAGAACGCCTACGTGTATCCTCGATAAAGGCGAACCGAACGCGAAATGCGAAAATCGCCAACGGAGACGTCAACTACACACGTAATTGACAATTCGCCTTCATATTGGCCGAGCTCTCTAACCGTAGGTGATCGTATACCATAAATTTTGCCGGCTCTGATGAATTTTCGCCTCTCGCACACGCACACACCGCATTTTATATCGCAATACGCCGCGCCGATTTTCACCAAAGACAAATTGGAAAATAACTCGATGCCAATGAACGACGATTCTCAAACGTTAATTCGTCCATTAGGTATATTTTCAACGTCGCCATCAATTATGAAAACCGACGTACTTTTAAAGCGAAAGGGGGCGCGTAAAAGGCACCGTCCGACCTGCGTTCTCTCTGCGCGATATTCGTCGGTATGATTTTAAAGTCGTTTTTCTTCGTTTTCATTCCCGCGTCCGCGTCCCGCGCACCATCTCCGTCTAGCACTCTCATTTCATTCATAGACGCCGCATACGCACCTTTTACGAGTTCATTCGCTTGTTTAATTAATATAAAACGATACGACCGTCGACGATGTACAAATATTAGAAAAGGGGATGGATGAATAATGCGAATTTACTTTATATCGGTGTATATTACCTTTGCCTTTATTCGAGTTTATAATCGTAATCGTTAAACGTATTTCAGCATTCAGCATTGCCTTTGCAAGGGTAGATGATTATAAGGTCTTTTTCCTTTCGTTTACCCAAAAATTGAGGCGATTGAACGTTGATACTCGATATTCATTCATAAAGACTTTTTCATAAAAACAGCTCAGAATTAAAATTTTTATGCCAGAAAATTAGAATAAAAATTTCTAAATAATTACTGGCATTTCAAATATTTTTTTTGAAAGAAGTGCAAGGAAAAAGAAAAAGAGTAAAAATTAACGAAATTTTCTTCCATCGAAGACCGTTATCGGAAAATCTGATCCTAAATTTGAGATCAAAATACCTACCTAAATGATGAAAACAATTTTTCCAGCTACGTAGTCTGGTTTAAAAGTATGGAAGGGGAGGGATATTTTTTTTGATTTCGAAGGTGAGGACTGCAGTCATTGTCATTACAAAATAATAGATTGGGAAAATTTTAAAAAACATTCGGGAAACAAAAAAGTCTGATTCGAAAATAACTTCATTTTAAAATTATTTAAAAAAACACCTAAAAATAAAAACTTCTGAAAATTTTCATAGACTTTCCTGGCATCAAACGTTTTGAAAAAAATTCAGCTCCAACTACGAAAAATTCTGAGCTAAAATACCGCAAACATATTGAAAATATTAAAAATTACCAAAAACTCAAAATAGTGCCAAATTATTCACATCTATTTTGGTAGGTGTCTCACTACTTTCACACCATTTTGATCAATTTCGGATCGATTTCTGAAAATAATTTTCTGAAAATCTTGATCGACTACTCGGAATCACAACATCTCTCCAGAATTCAAAGACTTTATGATCATCGCTCAAAAATGTTCATTAAAGCAGGCATCATAGCGAAATTTTTGAAGAAAAAAGTAACTTTCAGTAACTTTTTTTGAGCAAAAAGAGACCAAAAAGTGACCAAAAAATGACCAAAAATTCAATTTTTTCGGAGGGGGGAATTTTTTTTGTAGTTTTCTGGAAACATTTCAAAGATAAATGAACTGAAAAGACGTGAATAATTTCATTTATTAAATTCCTTCGTCAAAACAACAAATAAACTAGCAAAAATCTATTTTTTGTTTTTTTTATTTGAAGAATTTTGAAAAATAACAATTTCTACGTCAAAATTTAAATTTTTGCTGGGAAGTGCAAAGAAAATGTGACTTTTGAGGAGAAAAAAGTAACCAAAGTGACCTTTTAGACGTGAAAAGTAACCAAAAGTGACTGAAGTCGAAAAAAGTGACAAACACCCTAAAAAAGTGACCCGCTACGATGCCTGAAAAGTACGAAAATCTGGGAAGAGTCCCAATTTATTTATATCTCTTTTGATTGCCTCACATCTTTCCAACTTTTTTTAAAAACACGACATTACAAATCTTGAATGACTCTTCGAAATTGAATTTCAATGATCCGATAATTATTCCTCAAAATAAAATGCGAGCCTGGTGGATATAAAAACCACCCTTAGGTGTTAAAAATTGGTTTCTGAGTTGACACTGATTTTGGGATTTTCGGAAGGAGTAAAATCAAGGCAGAATCTCAACTCAAAAACCAATTTTTGATATCTAAGGATGGTTTCTGTATAGGTACATTGAAGTAAATTTGAAAATACAATAAAACTTGCTCAAAATAAATTTCATCCAAAATCGTTAAAATTTTGCCAAAACTATCAATAATTCAAAAACTCGTTGAATTGATTTTAAAATTTGTTGTATGTAGATTACCAGATCGAAAAAATGAAAATTCATGCTATTTTTTGGGGATTTTTTTGCCATTTTTTGCTATCAATTTTACCCGAAAAAGAGCCCCCCTTTAACCTTTGATTGAAAATTTTCAGGAAAGAGGAAAACGTTAAAAATGCTAGCTTTTTGCAGTAAAATCCTTGAAATTATTGATATTTTCTGGTTTTCATGCTACCAAAGTGGAATCCTTGCCATATTATAGGTTTTCCTGTTTTTCTAGCCAGTATCATGGGTCACGCTAGTGACCCCCCCCCCCCCGCCCTACACAGTCATAACCTTAAAATTTAATGAAAACGTCGGAACAGCGTGCACACTATCATGGGTCACGCTAGTGACCCCCCCCCCCCCCGCCCTACACAGTCAGAACCGTAAAATGTAATGAAAACGTCGGAACAGCGTGCACACTATCTATTCTCTGATGAACTTGGACACAGTTTTCGTGATTTTTCAAGTTTTTTAAATTCATTTTTTTCGGAAAGGCTTGTTGAATTAAAAAACTTTGAATTACAAAGTTTCTTAATTTTTTAAGCTCTTTCTTTTAAGACCAAAACGAACTTTGTTGGTTAAAATTTCGCGGAGATCTGGAACCTCAAATTTTGCTGAAACTTTGTGATTTTAACAAAATCATTTTTTATTATAACAGAGATAGAGAAAAATTGTGTGAATGAAATTTTACGAAATTTTGGGGATGGGTTGTATTCGTTGAACCCGAGAAAATGTTCCAAGCGGATTTTCAAAATTTTGAGAATTGACCCTTCACCCCCCCATTTGGAGCCCCAAAATTTTGAAAAACGGAAAATTAACCCCAAAAGCGTGTTCCTTGCGTAAAAATGCATATACTGTCGCAAATTTCAGGAAATTTGAACTTTTTTTGAGCTTTTTATAGGAGCTTGAATTTTCTAAAAAATGTGAAAACTGACCAAGTTGAAGCTCCGAATAATAAATAACTGTTATTCGTTGAGCTTTGGCAATAACTAAAGCGATTGAAGACATGTATAAACTATACATGTTTAAAATCTCAAATCATTTAAAGCTTTCTAAAGCTTGTTACCCTTTCTGAAAATTAATGTTAATTTCAGAAGGAGAGTTTTTGCCGAATTTGGCGAATTTAGTGATAGTAATCAATCCTTGAGGTGGAGCTATTTCTCCTCCTCTTTTTTTTGCACTAGTTATAGTCTTTTCAGATTGCCTATTACAAAAAGTGGAGTCGTAATAACGATATTTTTACATTATTTACCATGGATTGCTGATTACCTACTTAAAAAACACATGAATAAACTTTTTTTAGTTTTTTTTTTCAATTCTGTAGTATTTTTGACAATTTTCACCAGTATAAAATCTTCTCAGTATTTTTAAACTCCAATTTTTTTCAAACAATTTTTTGAGTAAAATTTTTTTCTAAACCTTTTTTCAACTCTAAATTTTTTTCTACGATTTCTTTCTC
This sequence comes from Pseudococcus viburni, assembly GCA_033439095.1. NCBI lineage: Eukaryota > Metazoa > Arthropoda > Insecta > Hemiptera > Pseudococcidae > Pseudococcus > Pseudococcus viburni. The sequence goes on from JAVBJF010000917.1 coordinate 11,620, forward strand.
ACTCCAATTTTCCTGACAAAAAGTTTTATCAGCTCTAATGTTTTGCAAATATTTTTTCCAACTCCAAAGTTTCATTTTTTCCCCCATTTCAAATAATTTTTTTTCTCAATACTTTCATCAACTTCAAATTTTTCTGAATTTTTTTATCAAATCCAAATTTCTTCCAACTGATTTTTTCAACTGAATTTTTTCTTAGGTATTTTTTTTCAACTCAACTCAAATCAAATTTTCTCTCAACTACTATTCATTAACTCCAAATTTTTCTGAAAGAATCTTCATCAACTCTATCAAATCCAAATTTTTTCCGACTGATTTTTCAGCTCAATTTTTTTATAAAATTTTTTTCCAGCTCCACCTTTTTTTGGCAAAATTGTTATCAACTCCAAAAATTTTTCTAAATGTTTTTCAACTTAAATTTTCGTTTAAAAATTTCTTCAAGACTCAAATTTTTACAAAATACGTTTTTTTCTTCTCAATATTCTAAACTTTGATTGTTGACTGGTGTCAGTTTTTTTGTCCACAACTGTATTCTGGTTATCCATTCCATTTAACCAAAACTACGTATAAAAAAACAACTGATATCATCAAAAAAATCTCTGAAAAAGAAGTAGTCCCCCGCCCTGTAGGGGTAGATATGTTAGATATTTTTTTGTTACCTTATGACGGGGAGTTAGCATAATTTATCTACGAATAATACCTATCTAATTTCAATTTTTGTTCATCAGAAGTATTTTGGTAATAAAAAGTTCTGATATCATGGTGAAATCCGCCCTCACAAAAAAATTCTCCCACTACTGGGAAACAAAGTGAATTTTTTTTTTATAGTAAAATGTTATGGTATCATGGCAAAATCCGTGAAAAAAAATGAAAAAAATTCTGGGGCGGGCAGAGCTCTTACATAATCTTAATAATCTAACCTCAATCCAAGAGCTCTGTCCGCCCCAGAATTTTTTCATTTTTTTTCACGGATTTTGCCATGATACCATAACATTTTACTATAAAAAAAAATTCACTTTGTTTCCCAGTAGTGGGAGAATTTTTTTGTGAGGGCGGATTTCACCATGATATCAGAACTTTTTATTACCAAAATACTTCTGATGAACAAAAATTGAAATTAGATAGGTATTATTCGTAGATAAATTATGCTAACTCCCCGTCATAAGGTAACAAAAAATATCTAACATATCTACCCCTACAGGGCGGGGGACTACTTCTTTTTCAGAGATTTTTTTGATGATATACCATGTCCTCGGAAGCTCGGAAAAATCATGCGATGATTTGGGAAAATTATTTTCATCTCCAAGGTCATCTCTCCCTCGAAAGTTCAGAAAAATCATGGGATGATTTTCATCTCAAAGGTCATCTCATCCTCCATGGAGTCTACTGGATCTAAAAAATGAGAATTTTTGCCACTTTCTGGATTTTTTTTTCATCATTTTCATGCCATTTTTCTAATTATTTTTCAGTTTTCCCGAAAAAGAACCCCATTTCCAATCTTAAATTTAAAACTTTAAGAAAAGAGGAAAATGTTGAGAATTCTTACTTTTGCAGCAAAATCATCAAAATTCTCGTCCTTTTCTGCTTTTCTAGCTACCAAAGTGGAATTCTCGCATGTTTTTCTTGCCAGTAGACAGTAGACACCCTGCCCAGTAACAGCTTTAAAATTATTTCAAAAGTCGAAAATCTCCAGAATTTCCAACAACAGCTGTTCACAGGAACAACCTAAACGAAGGGAAGGTGTCCAACAAAATTTCCAGTCGAAAAGCAAAACCCTAACAAGAATTTTTTAGAATCGAAGGGAACCTTGGACGCGGGCAAAATATTTTTCTAAGCCTTCTGCCCTTTCCTTAAAAATATTAATTATCATAAAAAATAAGTAATCTTAACGTTTTGCAAAATCAATACATTAGCAAAATGAACAAAAAATTAATGAGGTAAAAAAAATTCAAAAATTATTATTTTTTTCTTCGACGTTCCATTGGAAAAAGATGAAATTCAAATGAAAAATGTATGACTTTCAAGTCAAATTCAAGATTTTTTCAGCTCTTTTCTCATTTTCCGCGCCACTTTATCAATTCCAAGACCTTCTTCTCCCTTTAATCACTTGCTGGACCTAAAGAAGCGAAGGGGAGAAGATGAATGTTACCAGCTATGACACACTCTCCCCTCCTGGAAAAATTTGCAATTCAAGATAGAAATTTTCAACCCTTCCTGTAACAAAAAAAGACAACTTTGTTTACCCCTAATTGTTTGGTAAACTTTTCGAGATTTCAAAGAAATTTTAGATTTTCGAAAAACTTACATGGCAGGCTAAATCGAACAAGGCGAGGGCAACTCATTCGTTTCTCAAATTGACAAAATCTCAGTTCTGTTCAAAAAAATTTACAAAAGCGAAAACGTTTTTCAAAAAATTGAAAATTCAAAAAGATTGCTAAAAATTACATACAGGGTGTCTCACAAAATTTTCTGAGCAAAAAAAGTTTGACTTAGCTTACCCTTTTTGTATGACTTTTCGACTTTTTGTAGGCCACAACCCTCCTCCCCCCCAAAAAAATCAATTTTCACGAAAAACTTCAAACAAATAATAATTATAATTTTAAAAAATCACAATGAGCTCCTAAATTTAAATTTTTATGAACAAATTCAAACAAATATGATTTAAAAAAAATCACAATGAGCTCTTTTTTTTATTCAAATTATTTAAGGCTGAATGGAATTTTTTTCAATTTTTTAAAAAAAGTTGGACTTTGAGTCAAAAAGCTTCATTTTGCATGACTAGCTTGACCTTTGGGTCAAAAGCTTGACTTAGCTTGATTGTTAGGCACCCTGTATAAATCAATTATTCAAAAAATAAAAAAACCCAACGAGTCAGAAATTCTTTTTTTTCATCCCCTTTCCCCTCTCCTCGATAAGGCAATTCTGGGGTTCCCTGTTTTTAACAATTATACCGAAAAAAAATAAAAAAATACATAATCTTTTCCACCTTTTTGTACGATTTTCGATCAATTTGTGCTAAATTTTTTACAATAATTCCTGTGAGCAAGATTTTAGGGATCAGGGATGCATTGTATAACGATACACGATAATAACCCAACTACACGATTCTATACTGTCTGCCCTTCTATCCTTACATACATTTTCGTATCACCCTTCAAATTACACGGAGAAACCCCTACAATAAAGAACGAAACCATTAGCAGAAGACTATTAACCCACATAATAATTCACACCATCGAAATTACCATCTCCAATAAGTCGTATTTTCGAAAGCAAATCACCCACCAAAACCCATTTGATATTTTTCGCATTATTAGAAAAAAAAAACTCGGTCTCCTTATCCAACCTCATCACCTCGCCAAAAAAAGCCACCACATCGTCAAACCAATACATCCCTTCGTAACCAAATAGATATCTGAAAAATACCGCCATCACATCACAGACCCAAGAATCACGTGGGAGCTGAAAAAAAATCCAATACCAAAATTCGAGTGGTCGTCGCGCCTCGCTCGCTGGTATCAAATCACTCACGTTTATAACGCGACATCGACATCGATTGATGACGACCCCAGTCCACCCTACACACTCCAAACCCTCGTCGCTGGCATCCTACGCTGCCCAAAAAAAAGAGGTTACAAAAAAAAAAGAGGAAAAGTAGAAGAAAAAAAGATTCTTTGGAAAGAATGATTGATCTGGTGTCTGTAATACTTTAATACGCGTGTAGTCGTCCGTTCTTCGTAATACGTCGCTGACGCTCGTACCCCGCCCAATCTAGCCCTTTTCTTATTCGCTTTCGCGCACCGGAAGACCTCGAGACGTTTTAATTTTTTAAATTCGCGCCTGACCCCGGTACCCCATCCACCCCTTGGCGGTCGCTTTTAATTACGCGACGTCGTCTTCGTATATATCCGAATAAAGAAAGGATGAAAGGAAAAAAAAAGAAGCGAAGAAGTAACGATACGGCTGATTAAAAATGCACCCTAGGAAAGGTATGTACGAGGACGACGCCGAAAGACGAGGCGCGGTTCGACGTTTACGTAAAAAAAAAAAAAAGCGTAGAAAATACGACGACGAGAGAGTGGGCTGGGGAGGAAAACTGTGTACAGATGAAGCGGAATTCTGACCATTAGAAAGCGCCACGTTTTGAAGACATTATCGAAACGCTGCTGGCGATGGCGGCGTCGCTGAAGGGCTCGCGGAGATGGCAAGGGAGACGCGAAAATAGCGGCAGGAAAACGCTACGAGTGAAAAAAAAAAGAAAGAAAAACGAACGCGGACGCGTTTTCTTCGCAGTTGCAGCTTCTCCGGATTGTAACGAGCGAGAGGGCAAAATCCGCAATGGATATAAATTTCGCGTAGTTTTTCACGTCACGCGGCATGACGACGAATGGGTCTTCGAATTAAACGCCGAGCACAGTTCGTCGTCGTGAAGTATACAGAAGTAGTATTTTAAAACTAAAATGTACACCGAACAAATGTACAGGGGACTATTCCACACCAACGTGAACCAAAAATGAAGCCGGGTCTTTCGATTTTGTTCAATTTTTTTTACAAATTCTCCTTGTTGGTTTATTTACATAACCACGATCGTTTCCCTTCTTACCCTTAAGCGAGCCGGGGGGGGGCTTCGTAATTTTCATGCAATCGCGATTTTTTGCAAAATTACCCAACTAAAGGCTCAATTTCTCGAGATTGGTTGTACTCGGGGGAAAACTGATTGCGAGGTTTGAAAGAGAGTTGATAGGAGATTCAAAAATGGTAATCACATTTTGAAAAACTCAAAGTTGAACTTTGGTGGTGAAAGCTCAACTTTCATGATAAATACAAAAAATGAAAACTACCATTTAAAAATCTGAAAAATTACAGTGAGTAGCCATTTTTACTCTTTTTTCAAACAACAAATTTTTAAGACGGGATCTCCACTAGTGTTAGGCAAAATCGATTGTTTGAAAATAATCGGCAATCGATTAACCGATGGAAAAATAATCGACCCTTTGAGTAATTGATGAAAAAATAATCGATTAATCGATTATAATCGCAGTGGACAATTCGAACGATTTTTCCTTTATTTTAGCGCCAGCGCTGTCACAAAAATTTCAAAAATTCCTTAAAAAGGCCAAAATCCTCTTGGTCAAAAATCCTTGATATTTTTTTTTACAATTCTGAAAAAAAATAAAATAAAAACGTAAAATTTGAACGATTTTTATTTTAAATTTCACGTTTCTCAGAGATTTACACAGGGTGTCCACTTTATCTCAGAAATTATTTTCCCTGACTTTTCCAGGTTTTCCAGACCAATTTTTCGAAATTTTCCAGGTCTTTTAAATATGTTAGATGGAGAATGGGTAGTTTTTTCGCGTGATAAAATTGTACAGAATGATGATTTAAAATGCATATTATCCAACAATTTTTTCTTCAAAAATCATTACTTCTTGTGAGATTTTTAGAAGCTCCCTTTTCCAACCACAAAAACGACTCAAATTCAATTCTGAAAGTTTTTGAAGTCATCTCTCTCTCAACTCGGCACAAAAACTTGAGACCTCGAATTAATAACAGAAAAAATTTCAAATAAAAAGGAAAAACTTTGGTGCAAACCAAATCGTGAGACTTAAAGTTCGGATATTTTCAGTCTGAAAATTCAAAAATTTCTTAACTATTCAATACCCCCCCCCCCAAACACGTACCTCAAATTTATAAATTTTACCAAAGTTCCTAATACAATCTTTACGGTTTGACTTAGTAAATAATAGATTGATGAGGAGTAAAATATCAATTATTTTGATGAGATATACAAATGCGATGAATCCGAGCGAAGCGAGGGTGAAAATTTTTGCAAAAAAAGACCTTCAAAACTTGAAAATTCATCACTTCACACTCCCAGTAAAGTTTTCTAAAATATGACCAAAAAAATACAAATTCTCTTTCATTCCCTTCCCTTCTTTTTCAAAATCGAGATCAGGGGCATCATGGTACTCCTTTCTCATTACATTTTATCAAAAAGTACGGGTTCAAAAAAAACTCTCTACAAAGAATTTTTTTTTTGAAAACTCATTGATTTAATAAACAAAAACGTGGGTTTAAATATCAATTTTCTTGAACATTATGGTCAACAAAAAATGATACATACAAAAATCAAAATTTTTTTGAAAAATTTATAATAAAATGAGTCCAGAAACTTCAGATAATTTATTCTTTTTCTGAATTTTTACAAAATTCCAGCGGAAATTTCAAAATTCCTTGACTTTTCCAGAAAATAGACAACCTGTTACAAATTTTGAGCGCCATCGCCATTTGGAATTCAAGTGGGGGATAACCTGAATTTTAGAAATTTTTAAAGAATTTTTCCGTTTTTTTAGGTCAAAACTGGAGAAAAATAAAATAATGGAATATGCGATTAGTTTTTACGTCGATTAATCGATTACTTTAAAAATCGATTAATAATCGACCAACACTACAACACTAATCTCCACACCCCTGAGCAGTGATGGAAAACTGAAATGATATTATGTAGTTCCAGTTTTCAGTTCCAGTTTCAAAATTTCAGTTTTTGAAATTTTGAAGGAAAAAAAATGCAAACTTTTCTGCTAAATTTGAACTTTGTTGTTTTTCCTTTTCGATTCAAAGTAAATTTTTTCCCCTTTTCAAGCACAAAACAAAGGAGTTCTAGAAAAAAAGTCATTAGTAATTTTTTTCCAAAATGTTGTGACCAACCCCTGAATTTTTCAACAAAAAGTTTGAATATTCAATGTATGAGAGGATGTCTTTACCTGATTGGATGAAATTTTCGAGTTTACAACACAATTTTGCTTCATTCACTTTTCGACGTAAATTTTCAAGGTTTGGAGGTTTTTAGTAAAAAAATTTCAATTGAATGTGGTTTGGTAAATTTTAACATCAAAATTAAAAAATTTTCAAGTCATATTTTAAATATAAAAATTGTAACTGCTGGAACTAGTATAAAACTGAAATTCATTTTAGTTCTAGTTCCAGTTTTCAGTTTTCAGTTCTCATTATTTCAGTTCTAGTTCTAGTTCCATTTCCGGGTTTTCATCACTGCCCCTGAGGGGATACAGAGGTCCACAATTTCGACCAAAATTCAAAAAAAATCAAAAAAGTAAAGTAACACATCGATTTCTACTGATTTTAAACCGCTAAGTTTGAATATGTACTCAGTTTTTTATCCGACCCTTCTGACTCCCCCCCCCCCCAGTTCCCAGTTCCATTGATAAGACCAAAATTCAAAAAAATGAAAAATAACTTGTGACCAGTCGTTTGTTAGGTTTTCGAGCGCACTGAGTTCGAATATTCGCTTATTTTTGGGGTTTGACTTTTCAGTGCCCCCTACCCCCAATTTTTGGGAAAAGTATGTTAAGAAATGAAAATTGCGCATGTGGCATATATTCTCACTACTTTGAGGGCGTAGAATTCGAATATCAACTTACTTTTTGATCCGACACCCCTTCTCGTAATTTTTTAAAATATTCAATTTTGTGTTGATCTCTTAAGACTGAAGGAGGGGGTCGATTAGAGCACAGGGAGGGGTTCAGATCAAAAAGCAAGTCGATATTCGAATTCTACGCCCTCAAATTGGTGAGAATCGATATGCCACATGCTATTTTCATTTCTTAGCATACTTTCCCTAAAATGGGGGGGGGGAGTGGCTAGGAGACACTGAAGGGTACCAATTCAAAAAAAACGCAAATATTCGAACTCGGCACTCTCAAAAACCCAATAAACGACAGGTCATACGTTATTTTCAATTTTTTTAATTTTAACCTTATCATGAGAGCTAATAGGGGTTCAGAGGGGTTGAATGAAAAAACTGTGTAAATATTCGAACTCAGCACCTTTGAATTAGTTGAAATCAATGTGTTACTCAACTTTTTCGATTTTTTAAAATTTTGGTCAAAATTGTGGACTCCAAGTACCCCCCCCCCCCCCCCCGTGTAGAGATTCTATTTATTGAAAATTTATTGGTTGAAAAAAGGGTAAGAGGGGCTACTTACTGTAATTTTCCCAGATTTTTAAATGGTAGCTTTCATATTTTGTACTTCTCATAAAAGTTGACCATTTACCACCAAATAGTCAGATCTCAATTGAACATCCGCGCTGGATTCTTGTTAAAATTGATTTTATGATTGATTCTTGTTTTTTTTTTTTTTTTTTTTTTTTTTTTTTTTTTATGAACGCCATACACAGCAACTAAGGCTAGAGGCGTGTGGGAAAGGGGGTTACGTCAGAGTAGGAATTTTAGATTTGTATTAGAGAGGAATGTTAAAATTTTTTGTATATGTTGGGAGGTGTCTTTCAAAATTTCTGTAGACACTAAAACAAATAAATTTAGCATAGATGCCCACCCCCCCCCCCCCATCTTTTCCCAGGATCCACTCCCAACGTTTCAAACACGTGTACCGCCCAATCTATGGGTCGTAATGAAAAAATTTTCAAACAAAAGTTGTTCTTCAGCCTCTAATGTACATTTTCATTCCTTATCAAAATCCATTTTGGAGCAACTCCAGGCCCCCCCCCCCCCTCGAGAACAAAACATGTTTTTGAAAAAACCTCAAAATCACGTTTTCTTCATTTTGAAGGAATAGTTTCGGATATACGACAAAATTTGTAATCACAAAAAGTATTCAGAATTGAATTTCTTTTCCAATGAGCTCTATCACGACCATTTTCACCAACTTTTCCTGACAAAGTAGACCTCTCCCCCTTCCTCGTTTTCACAAAAGTTGGACCCACGAGCAAAATTTGCTCCAAAATGAATCCCGATAATAAATGAAATTATGCATTAGATATTAAAGAACAAAAATCGTTCAATTTTTTTTCATGGGTCCAACTTTTGAAATAAGGGGGAGGGGGATAGATTCACCCTGTCGGAAAAAGTTGATGAAAATGGTCGTGATAAAGCTCATTGGAAAGGAAATTCAATTCTGAATACTTTTTGTAATTACAAACTTTGCCGTATCTCTGAAACTTTTCGCTTAAAATGAAGAAAACGTGATTTTGAAGTTTTCTGAAAACTGTTTTATTTTCAAATTTGGGGGGGGGGCAGGAGTTGCTCCAAAATGAATTTTGATGAGGAATAAAAATGTACATCAAGTGCTGAGGAATAACTTTTGTTTGAAAATTTTTTTCATTACGATTCATAAATAAGGTAATACACGCATTTGAAATGTTGGGGAGTGGACTCTGGGAAAAAGGGGAGGGGAAAAAATAGGCATCTAAGCTAAATTTATTTGTTTTAGTGTCTAAAACAAGAATCAATCATAAAATCAATTTTAACAAGAATCCCGCGCAGAAGCCTTCTTTTGTTCAATTGAGACCTGACTAAAAGTTCAACTTTGAGTTTTTCAAAATGTGACTATCGTTTTTGAACCTCTTATCAATCGAACCCGGCGAACAGTTTTTCCCAAAGTACAACCGATCTCGAGATATGATCTTTCAAAATTTGGCAATTTGGCAAAAAATCGTAATTGCATAAAAATTCTGAGGCTCACCTCCCAGCTCCCTTGAGGGTTAGAAGGGCAATGATCGTGGTAATGTGAATAGACCATCAAAGGGGAATTCGTAAAAAAAAATTGAGCGACATCGGAAAAACCAACTTCATTTTTTGGTTCAAGTTGATAAAGGAGTGTAGAAAGTGCTCGTACAGTCGAATGACGGAAAACTGCGTCTTAAGCTTTTCGCGAACAGCAAACAGCGACCATTTTCCCATTTTCCCAACATACGCCAGTTCAAGAGTACACAATGGTTGCTGGATGTCTGTTGGCTCGGCTATTCGAGTAACGCGTGTGTAAATTATACACCACCCTATAGTACACCTCCACCTCCACCTCCACCGCGAGCTTCGCCGTCCAAATACCAAAACAACAACCACACGTACTCGCGCTCTCCACCCATACCCAATCGCACATTCGTTCTCTCTCAGAGCTCAGCATCGCCTTCGCATCGAGCACACCGAGACGAATAAATCTTACGGCCGAGTGTCGCATGTATACTACGAGTACGAATACGAGAGAGGTTAATTTTAAAACTGTGTCGGAGTCGGTGCCGCGATGCGGCTGCGGATGCGGCCAACAACGTGCGCGCTTAGGGTTTGAGTTATTTTCATTGTTTCGTATTGTCGTAATCTATTTTGCGTGTAATTTAATTAGCGCCAATATGGGAAGGTCTTTTGCGTTTTGCTAACGTTAGCGTAGCTCCGCTCTTGTCCACCCTTCGGGCCCGTCCAATCGTCCTCGTCGTCGTCGCATTAACCTATCTGGCCCGTTTGAATCGTATGCCTTCGATTACTCCGCTCTGCAATACCATACGCCCCGAACATCGAGAAGGGAAACGGTCCGATGAAGCGGGTAATTTCTTCGCGAGATGTTTCCTCCCTTTGTTTCAAATGGCTTATCATTCGTGCAGAAAGAATCTTTCGAAATGAGGACATTATAAGAGAAAAGGCAAAAAGTACGGGAATATCAATCGTTGAATTAAAAATTACATCAGTACAGAGATTGAAGGATGTGCTCACTCTTCTGAAATGATTTGTGAAAAATATTCATACTTTGAAAAATTACTTTTTCTCACAGACAGTCAAGGGGCAACTTTTAGATGAAAGCAATTTGGAATAATTGGGAGATATTAAAGGTGGCAGGAAAATTTTTCGGTGGAGGTGAGGATAAATTTTTAAAAAATCCATAAAGACCCCTTCCCACCAAAATTTATGACCCTAAAGTTCACTTTTCAAATTTGTAAAAATTCACAACTACCCTGTGGTCGTGCAAAAGAAAATTCAAGGTAGAAAGCTCGAATCTGGTACTTATTTTACAAGGGAGGTATTCCAACTCAAAGTTTAAAATTTTGAGCCGAAACAAAAATAAATTGAAATTTCAGCACTGGAGAAAACCCCATAAAAATGCTCTATATGAACTTCATCATCATCACTTATAATCGCGAATTACTCATACTGGATATTGGAGAACTATTCGATTGATTAAAGCACAATTTTCCAAAATTCGTCACTTCGAGTTAAAAATCCATATTTTTTGGCAGAAAATTTTTCTGAAAGAATTTAAAAATACGCCAAGAACGTTCGCATCAAGGTGAAAAGCCTAAAGTTGGTAGATACCCTATTTTCGATCAAATAGGTCACCAATATTCTTTTATTAAGTACTTTCGATTTATTTTTGTTCCAGCTCAAAATTTTACTTTGAGTTAGGACAACTCATTTTTGAGAAATTACCCATTCGACGAAATTTCATGAAAACTTTCAAATCAGGAGAATCTCAAGTTAATTTCTTGGAAAAGTGAATTTCCGACTGAAATTAAATTTTCTCAGATTTTTCGCCTCAAAGAGCAATTTTTTCAATTTTTTTCCAACTCAACTCGATAACGAAAATTTCTCACTCAAAAAAGGTCATTACCTACTTTTAAAAACTCTTCAACTCAACCCTAATTATTCAACCAAAATGTAATTTTGCTACTAAGGAGGGCTAGAGCTGCCTCTGTTTGATCCAGTCTTGCTAACATCTCATCTGAGAAGGACATCTGCGCCCGTGCGTACCATTGAATCAGATGTGTTGACACCTAAATCAATTTTTTAATATTTTTTCCTAACAAAACGTTATTTGCCAGAGGGAAATCTTACAGAAAAAAATTGTTTTCAGTTCTGCCTTTTTTCCAAGATTTTACATTTGGATGAGGGGATTTTGCGCCAGGAAAATCTTCTAAACAAAATAAAACCAATTCAGTTCCAAGTGTTCCTGATTAAAAAAAAAATTAAAATCGAAAACATTGACATGATTCGCCGAATATTTAACAATGAGAAAGGTATGAGAAGTCAAACAGTTAATCAATGAGGTCAAAAAGATTTTTGCGAGAAAAAGGGACAAATACCTGAATACTCCTCCTTCCCCCAACTTTTTTTCGCCCATAAGTAGCGCTAGCTGCAATAATTGCGGCAATTATTTTAATAAATTAGTCTTTTTCCAAATTATTTTCGTAATTTTTTATGTAATTTAGTTTATTTTTTTTTCAAATTCAGGTTGCCAAATTTATGTGGTAACTCGAAAAAAAATTAATTTTAGGATTTTTAACTTTTTTTCCTTTTTTCTCCCTTTTTTTGAAATTTCCTTCATTTGTTTTCACGTTTTATGACATGTAATAAATTTTTTGAAAAAAACTACCTATCCCATCTCATTCTACATACTTTCAAGTATCAGAATCCGTGAAAAAGTCAAAATTCATTTTTTCTTCACTAAGCCTTGTTCTCTCGGAATAGGTCACATATTGGCTCCAATAAAATTTAGAAATAGCTCCAGCATACAAAATCCCTCTATTTGTACCTACGTGCGGTGTCAAAAAAAACCCCTCAAATTAGGATATAAGGCACAAAAAAAATACAATTGGGACACAGTGTCCTAAAAAACAATTCGGGCAAAACGCCTTAAGAAACCTAAATTAAAATTAAAATAAACGAAAATCTGCCATTTTCTTCGTGATTCTAAAAATAAGGTATCAGTTATGCTTCCTTTGTATTTCTCTTCAATTGGGATCACAATGTATCTAGTGGATCTGAAAAATGAAAATTCTGGCTATTTTTTGATTTTTCATGACATTTTTAAGTCATTTCTTCAGGGATCATAGCGAAATTTTTGAAGAAAAAAGTAACTTTCAGTAACTTTTTTTGAACAAAAAGTGACCAAAAAATGACCAAAAAGTAACCAAAAATTCATTTTGGGGGGAATTTTTTTACAGTTTTTTGGAGGGGCAATTTTTTTTTGTTGTTTTCTGACATTTCAAAGATAAATCAACTGAAAAGACGTGAATAATTTCATTTATTAAATTCCTTCGTCAAAACAACAAACAAACTAGCAAAAATTAATTTTTTCATTTTTTTCCTAAAAAATTTTGAAAAATTTAAATTTCTACGTAAAAATTTGAATTTTTGCCGGAAAGTGCGAAGAAAAAGTGACTTTTGAGGGGAAAAAGTAACCAAAAGTGACTGAAGTCGAAAAAAAGGACAAACACCCTAAAAAAGTGATCCGGTATGATGCCTGTTACTTTTGTTTCAAATTCACCCCAAAAAGATCCCCACTTTTTTAAACCTTTGATTAAAAAATTCAAGAAACAAAAAAATGTTTAAAATTCTTGATTTTCACAGAAAAATTATCAAAATTCTTGCAGAATTCCGAACACTTTCTTTTCAGCCCAGTTTCAGATTCCGAGGGGGGGGGGACCATGAAGTCCAAAAACCTTCCATTTGGGGAATGGTGTCCTAAAGAATTTCACTTTAAACATAATATCCAAAAAAATAATAAATTTGGACATAGTGTCCCAAAAACCCTAATTTATCAATTCTGACAAATTCAAGTCACCAAAAAATTACCATTTTCTGAATAAAATTTGTACTTTTGGGGGAAAGATTTCTTCATCATTTTTCACAAATGACCACTTCTCAAACGTGTGTACCAAAATCTGTAAAATTATCATTTTGAAGCAAAAATTAGTATTTTTGGTAAGTACAAGGTGTCTAAGGGATCTGAAAAATTGAAATTCTTGCTTTTTAATAGATTTTTCTTGCTTAAAATTTGCTCAAAAAAGAACCGCCCTTATTTATTTTTCGATTAAAAAATTCAACGAAGAGTAAAATGTTCGAACTTGCTGTTTTCTGGTTTTCCAGCAACTAAAGTAATAAGTATTCATGATAATTTCTGATCTTGAATGACTTCTTAGTGGCTGGAATTCTTCTACATCTGGACATTATGCCCAAACCCCTCAATTTGGACACCATGTCCCAAAAAGATCGATTTGGCAATTTGGAGATAATGTCCCAAAAAAACGCCAATACAGATACATGTTCCAAAAACCTCCAATTTGGACGTAGGTAGTATTGAATAATTTTTTTTCAACTCCAATTGGGAGTTGAGACATAGTGTCCAACCTAAAAAGAATCATCCAGGGATCAAATCTCCAAACCAAATCAAATTTTTGTAATTTATCGATTCATTTTTCAAAATCAGTTACAAGACTAGCTTCAGTATTTTCATCTATACACCCCCCCCCCCCCGGTCTAATTCACAGCAAATGAAATATTCTCATCTCGTTCACCTCTGGAAAACGATCAACTACCTCGAAAAAAATAATCTTTACCCTTTTTTTTTCAACATAAACCACATCAAAGCTTTCAATTCCTTTCAACGCCAAACAGAAGTCCATATCCGTTTGAAAAATCACCCCTTCTCGCCCCCCACCCTCGATAACTTTCTTCGTTACATACGAAGCATTATTTCAAAAAGACGTAACTGTTTTTTTTTCTCAACCGACGACCGACAACGTGTACCTGACCAAAATACCGAAAATAACGTCTCTGAAGACACTCGCATCATCGCAGCTAGATCAGCGAACGGGTATCGGACAATTGTATTATTTTCTCACCCCGTCTGTCGTATACGCCGAATGCAGTCCTATATTTCGCATAGGGTAAGTATGTACGGTGGCCGCTGCGGCCGCTGCGCCGCCCTCGCAGAACAATTAATAACGTCGCACAGTGCACCGGTTTTTTTTCACCTTCGTTTACGTATTATTCGGGATGGCGGTGGCTTTTCTCCAGGTGGCGTGGGCCGCCAATGGCCGAAGCGATGAATAAAAAAATACCGTACCGGCTATTATTATTATGTTGCCTCCGCCGCCGCCACAATACATAGCATTCTTCTCCCCCTATTACGAGATCGCTTTTACGTGAAGAAAAATTCAACCGCGTTGAGATAACAATGACCTTTTAAAAAGTTGTATCGCATAATTTGAATATAAAACTTTGTATTTTTTTCAAAGACGCGGCCGGCCGGTTACCGTTGCCTTGTCGCCATAAAATGGATACAAGCGAGGAAAAAAAATAAAAGATCCGACGAGTTTCTTTTTTCAAACATTTCTAACCGATTTGAGAAGTAGGAGGAGATGGAAGTTGGTGAAATAAAAACTGGTTAAATTTCGCATGTGCGCTATTGTAATAAAGAGATACGCAGGTATTGTTGTTAAAATTCGCCGTCTTTCTTATTAACTCAGCACAAATACCCATAGTCGCATATATGGACCGATTTATCGTATGGGTATGGTACTCGAACTAGTCCATACCAACTCGAACCAAAAATGAAGTTGGGTCTTCCGATTTCGCTCAAATTTGTATTACGAGTTCCCATTGATGGTGTAGTCACATAATCACGATCAGTTCCCTTCTAACCCAAGGAGGCTGGGGGGGGGGTCGTAATTATTATATCATTGCGATTTTTTTCCAACTTACCAAACTTTGAAGGCTCATACCTCGAGATCGGTTGCACTTGATGGAAAACTGTTAGCGGGATTTGAAAGAGAATTGATAGGTACATAATTGAAATCTCAAAGTTGAATTTTGGTGGTGAATGCTCAACTTTCATAATGAGTAGAAAATATGTGTACTTACATTCCGAATTTTGCATAAGAATGATACAAAATACACAGATTTTTTTTCAAAATCATAAGGAACTTTTTACGAAAATTTTAGATGCATTTCTTAGGGCCAAAAAAAAGATTCAAATTCAATTCTGAAAATTTCTGAACCCATCCAACTCTCCCTCACCACAAAAATTTGAAAATTCGAATTCATTATTTTACAGTTCCACCTCAAAATTAAGTTTTGAAAATGAAATATGCCAGGATGTCTATCAAATCAAGCGAATGAAAATTCGGATTTTTTCGGGTTGAAAATTCAAAAATTTCTTCACCCCCCCCCCCCCCCAAAGAGAAACACATGCCTTAAATTTATAAATTTACACAATCTCCGAAAATTTTTTAGTTTGTACTAATAAATAAAAAAGTCAATGAGGAGGTGAAATATAAATCATTTTATGGAAATATAAAAATCGTGTTGAATCTGAGCGAAGCGAGGGAGAAAATTTTTGCAAAAAAATATCATCAAAAGATAAAAATTCACCACTTTTTTCTCATTCATGTTTTCCAAAACATGATCAATAAATTCCCTCCCCTTTTATTAAACATTTTTTCATCACAGCTAATCAAAAAGTTTCCAAAAAACTTAAGATTTTAATTTTTGAACAAATTGTGTAGAAAGAAAGAGTGATGGACAAAGACATGCATTTGAATATCAAATTTATTGTACATTATGATCAACAAAAAATTATGAATAAAAAAATCAGATATAAGATAAAATAATTTGGCTCGAGCGGAGCGAGGGCGAATTCAAAAAAAAAAATTAGAATAAAATAAGCAAAGAAACACTTTTCTAAATGATTTATCCTTTTTTTGGATTTTCGAAGAATTACAGAGAAAATTCCAAAATTCCCTGACTTTTCCAGACCACTAAAATTCCCCGGCTTTTCCCGGTTTCCCATGAGAATGGACACCCTGCACTCAAAAAAATAAAAAATAAATTTTATTAAACGTAATAATAAAAAGGCACCATTCACAAAACTAGTAACATTTATTCAAAAAATAATAATATTTATTGCAACATAATAATATTTATCCCAAAATTGACGAAACTTTATTTTCTATGCAATAAACTTTACCAAATTTCGTGATAAATTTTATTATTTTTTTTGATAAAAATTGCTAATTTTGCGAATGGTGCCCCGTTATTATTTTTTTTGGATAAACTTTATTTTTTTTTGATAAAATTTATTATTTTTGGATAAAATTTATTTTTTTTGGATAAAATTTATTTTTTTTGAATAAAATTTATAATTTTTTGCAACACTTTCTATTCATTTCTCATTCTCCATTTTTCTCAGTGTGAATATTCAATTCCGTATTGATCACCTAAAACTGGAGGAAAGGGGTCAGTTGGAGCACGGGGAGGGGATCGGATCAAAAGTAAGTCGATATTCGAATTCTACGCCCTCAAATTAGTTAGAATCGACGTTTCTCAATAAAGTTTTTTCCAAAATTGGGGGGCTAGAGGCACGCTAAAGCGTCAAATTCTAAAAAATAAGCAAATTTTCGAACTCAGTGCCCTCAAAAACCTAACAAACGACAGGTCACACGTTATTTTTCATTTTTTTGAATTTTGTCTCTGTCAAGGAGGCTAATAGGGAGGATTTAGAGGAGTCGAATCAAAAAACTGAGTACATATTCGAATTCAGTGTTTTCGAATTAGTGGTAATCGATGTGTTACTTCACTTTTTCGATTTTTTTGAATTTTTGTCAAAATTGTGGACTCCTGTACCCCCTTCCGGCCTAGAGATCCCATCTTGAAAATTTGTTGGTTAAAAAAAGAGCGAAAAGAGCTACTCACTGTAATTTTTTCAGATTTTTAAATGGTAGCTTTCATCATTTGTTCTCATCATGAAAGTTGAGCTTTCACCACCAAAGTTCAACTTTGAGCTTTTCAAAATGTGATTACCGTTTTTGAATCTCCTATTAATTATCTTTCCAGGGTGTCTACCGATTTTTCAAAATCAAATTTCGCGACTTTTTCCAAGGTATCTAGTATCTACCTCTTAATTTGACCCCCCCCCCCCGCAAAAAATCAACTATTACAGAAAAAATTTCATACACTGAAGAAAATAGGTCTTTAATTTTAAAAAAAGACAATTTTTCACAAAAATTTTCTAAAAGTGAATTATTTCATAGTAAAGAAGAGAAAATAGTTACTGCCCGAGCGTAGCGAGGGTAAAATTTTTTACGAAAAATCATGTTAAAATGGATAAAATTGTTAGATGATTATTGAGATTTCG
>JAVBJF010000918.1:0-29296 GCA_033439095.1 Pseudococcus viburni
CTGGGAAACGATCGCTCAGCCCCCTGAGGTCGAGGGGGCTAAAAATTTTTGGGGAGTACTTCTACACCTACAGAACCATTTACGTGAATTTGAGCGAAATCGGTGCAAAACAATTTTTTCTTTCATAAGGCCCCCCCCTCAAAAAGCAATAGGGGCTGGGGCGATGCGACTTTATCAAAGACTCTGGACATCATATAGAAGCTTTTCCAGCTATAAAATTGCGATTAACATGTTTGTCTTTTTTCAAAGTGTATTTCTCAAATACTAGGTAAAACGACCGATTTATCGGTTTTTTGAACGTCACGCATAGGCCACCACTCAAAAAAAATTGAAAAAAATTCTAAGTAGTGTAAAATAGAGTGAGAAACATGAAAATATATTTTTCTTTATACCACACGCCAAAACGGTGCCCCCAGGGCGATTTTAAACTTTCAAGGTCAAATTTAAGGTCATTGTAGTGGTCGAAAAAATCTGAAAAAATTTCAGGGTACTCCCCTCAAGTACCTCTGCAGTCTGCCTACATGCCAAATTTGAAAAAAATCGGTTGAAAACTCGCGGAGATAGAATTTTTAGAGTGAAAATCACGTATTTTGAGGCCCCCGCCCCCGGGGGGTGTGGTAAAAATTCGTTTTTGCGCTCTAAAATCATCTTCTACATAGGCAAGTCGAATGGCATAAAAATTTTGTCAAAGTTCCACCAAGGGCCAAATGACCCCCAAATCACACCAGACCAGAGCCTTTTTTCATTACTTTTTTTAATTTTTGTGGAGCGGGGAGTGGGCTGAGTAGTAGTGTTCAACAAATATCCGGATAATCGAAATGAAGAGTTTCAACGGAAAAAATTGAATTTTCGATTTCGATAATCGATTCTTCAATTTCGATTTTTCGAGTTCGATAATCGATTTTTCGATTTCGATAATCGACCTTTAAATTTTGTGAGGGTTCGTAAACGAATTCGGGAACTCTCGGAAAAGTTCAACCGTTTTCGGGATGTTTTCGGAGCTGTTCGGCAATTTCCGTGTGATATCCGGATATTATCCGGATATTTGGATTTGGATATTTATCCAAATTCCAAATAGTATTTGCCGTAGTGTTCAACAAATATCCGGATATCCAAATACCAAATACTATTTGGATAAATATCCAAATATCCGGATATCACACGGAAATTGCCGAACAGCTCCGAAAACATCCCGAAAACGGTTGAACTTTTCCGAGAGTTCCCGAATTCTTTTACGAACCCTCACAAAATTTAAAGGTCTATTATCGAAATCGAAAAATCGAAATTGAAAAATCGATTATCGAACTCGAAAAATCGAAATTGAAGAATCGATTATCGAAATTGAAAAATCAAAATTGAAGAATCTATTATCGAAATCGAAAATTCAATTTTTTCCGTTGAAACTCTTCATTTTGATTATCCGGATATTTGTTGAACACTAGTATTTGGATATCCGGATATTTGTTGAACACTTGGGCTGAGGGGTCGTATCCGAAAAATAGGCAAATATTCGAACTCAGCGACCTTGAAAACGTAACCAACGACACGTCGCACGTTATTTTTCATTTTATCGTATTTTGACCTTATCAAGGGGCCTGAAGGGGGGGTTCAGAGAGATCGTATGAAAAAACTAAGCTCATTTTCAAACTCAGTGCCTTCAAATTAATATAAAATCGATGTATTACTTCACTTTCTTCATTTTTTTTGAATTTTGACTAAAATTTAGGATCCATGTGATTCCGATTCCGGTGCTCGTTTGACCCCAAAACTAAAATTAAGCCCCCCGGGGGGAGGAGGGTCCAAAAATTTTAAAAATACAATATGGGTATCGAAATATAGGTTTTTGAGGGCGCCGAATCTCATTCCGGCACACACTGAACCCAAATACCAAAATTCAGCTTCATAGAGTGGAGAAGGTCTCAGAATTTTGAAAAATACGATACGGGTATCAAAATGTGCACAGGTTTTTGAGGGCGCTGAATCTCATTCCGGTGCTCATTTAATCCAGAGTGGTCAAATGAGTACCGAAATGAGAATCAGCATCCCTGAAAACATGCGTTTCAACACCAATATCGTATAATCGATTTTTTTCAAAATTTTGGACCTCTCTTTCCCCCCTCTAGGGTGCTCAATATTGGACTCTGGATTAAATGAGTGCCGGAATGAGATTCAGCGCCCTCGAAAACCTACATTTCGATACCCATATTGCATTTTTCAAAATTTTGGACCCCCCCTTCCCCGGGGGGCGGCTCAGTTTTAGTTTTGGGTCAAACGAGCACCGGAATCGGAATCAGCGTCCCTAAGAACCTACACTTCGACACCCATATTGCCCCTATTCCGCGAACTTCGAAAATCTCGATTTTTCACCCCCTTACTCGAGGGTATGTATTTCGAAAATACTCAAAAAAATGCAAATTTTGAAAACACAGTGTGAAAGTACACACTTCAAGGTACAATTCCACGGTGCACTTTTTTCCATACCGCCTAGCGATTTTTAGTAATCGAGCCATTTCACCCTAGCTTGTGCATTTGGAACACTGTGCCCCGCTCCCTGAAGGATTAGGATCGAAATGACGACGATTCCTTCATTAGACCATCAAGGAGGATCTATAAAAAAAAAATCGAGAGAAATCGGAAAACCCAAGGTCAAAACCTGGTTGAGTTGACATGGAATGAGCCATGATGGAAATACGAAGTTGAAAGTACCCAAAACTATACCAGTGAAGAGTGTTGAAATTCTTGCGGTGACTTTTTTGGAACATCCTACCAGCATGTATAAAAAAATTAATCTTCACTGGTATAATTTTGGGTACTTTCAACGTCGTATTTCCATCATTTCCAAAAATACTGTAAATATTGGAAAAATAGGCGTTTACCACCCTTAATTGTTGGGCAAAGAAGTGGATGTTTTCGAAAAAAAACGAACCAGTCAGATAGGAAATTACACGTAGAACATGATTGTTCATAACCATTTTTCCATTTTGAGGCTTATTTGAGGAAATATTCACAAAAGTTTCAATTTTTTCAAAAAATGCTGTGAATTGTTGAAAAATAGGTGTTTATTACCCTTGATTTTTGGTCAAGGAAGTGAGTGTTTTTGAAAAAACAAAAAAATCTTCTGATAGGAAATTACACGTAGAACAATATTGTTCATAACTATTTTTCAATTTTGAGGCTTATTTGAGGAGATATTCACGAAAACCCGGTTTTTAGCAGACATTTACCTCTCTCCTGGGGGTAGCGGAGGGTTGTAGGGTTGTCCATTTTATTATGTTGTGTAGTGGACCATTACGAACATGAAACGAAAAAAAAAATCAGGATTTAATTTTTAAGGGTTTGGTACATTTTATCTCTTATTTTCCTGGACTAAAGAGTTATGTTGAGACTCCAAAATGGCCCATTAAAAATGTTTGGAAGAGAGAAGAGGTGGTTCGAGGTAAAAAAAAAAAAACACCAGCAATATCGAGTATGGTATCGAAATCGTTTTCGTGACCTCTTAAATTAATTCTTGTGGTGACACCCCCCCCCCCAAAAAAAAAGAAACCCAATGATGATGGGGTATGTCCCAAAATTTTAAATTTTGTAAAACTTAAAAGAGGTTGAAAATGTAAGAAAACGGGTTTTAAGCCGTATTACAATAAAAGTGTATTGCTAATAATTCGTCAAGATTGCACTTGACTTCTTCACAGCGTGGCTGGATCAATTAATTTCCATTAGAAAAAATATACCAAAAACGAAAAACTTTCTCTTCATATTCAAAAGATACTCGACTTAATTCATTACTGAAAAATTATTCATCAATTTCATTTACAAAACAAAATACCAATAAGAAAACTTTCCATTCAACTAAAAGCGATTTCATTTAACAATTATTGCAATTATTTTTCTTTTTTACACACGGAAATTTATCGTACGAAAATTTGCACATATTATTTCAACAGGCGTTTACTGAAAGACTTGATAAACTAAGTAAAACATCTCATTCAAAGCTAAGGTTTAATTTTTTTTTTCAATATTTTTTTCAAATAACATGAATTTTTTCAAGACTTGAATTTTTTATTTTTCAATATTTTTTTAGGACATAAATTTTATATAACAAAGTAAGTATAATGTAAATCTCAGATCATCAATTTGATTCGATCACCAAAAACATTGTTCATCAGGAGCCGCTATCCACTTGAAAACATTTGCCAACCTGATTTTAAACTCTTTTATTTCTTCTGGAGTAGCGAAATACCAAGATAAAAATGGGTCGAGTGTTGGAGGGTATCCAATAATACGTTCATAGGTGTCTGGATCGACCCCCTCATTTCGCCTACTTTTTCCATTCCGCAACATATTACGTAACACTTCATCGGGCGATATAGATTGCTTGAATTTTATAATTTCGTTTTCATCCTCTTTGCCCAAACACCAAAATAAAAATTTCCGTACTTCTTCGCTATAAAATTCATAAATAGGACCGCTGATAATATAACTTCTCAGCATCTCGACAAACTGCCCTTTTTTAATCTCATCTAAATTTTGAATATATGATGCAAATGTATCAATGTACAGCATCACATTATTTAAAGTGGAAAAGTCCATACCAATTGTCAAATCGTGCAACAAAAACGAATCCAAATTAATATTGAAATCTGTTGAGAAATTGGGGTCATCTGCGTAAATATCGTCGATGAATTCGCGCATTAGTTTTGCCTCGCGAATACTATACGCTTTCAAAAAATAGTCAATTTTAAAGAAGTCTGACTGTAAAATTTTTTGATTCAAAATTCTCCTAGAGTTCTGGTCTGGACAACAGAAACTAACAAAATCTTTAAGTTCTTGGATACATCTCTCCCTAAAGTATTGTTCAATCACTTCTTTAATATTTTCATATTTGCTTATGGTGGTTACGTTAAATTCAAGGATTTGCTCTTCGTTCAGGCAAAGTTTCATTATTTTTAGAAAATCTGTTCGATGCGTTGACTTGAGCAAATTAAGCCAACCTTTGCGCCAAAATTTTAATCTCTGTTTTAAAGTAGCATCTGAAAGTACTGTAAATAGAAATCTAATCTCTCTGTGGTGAGAAAGTTTCCAGTGAGATTCCCATTCGTATAAACAATCTTTAGCCAAAAAATATTTTATTGCTGCTTGTTTCAAGCGATCTGGTGCACTGTTCCATAAATCGCAATATATCGTCAATACTTCGATCCTTGCTCGGTTGAAGCTTCCTCAATACCTGGATACCTCTCAAACCATACCATTCTTTTAGCTAATTTTTTGAAAGTTCTTTTTTTCATGTTGTTCTTGATACACATCCAGATTGGCAAAATATACTTTAGACTACTTTCACTCAATATCAACACATAAATCCAAGAATACAGAAACTGGGCTAGCTGATGTTTGTTCAATTTTGGTAAAATATATCTGAAATTAAATGCCACAGTAGCTTCCCTTCCACTGAAGCTAATGGCTATTTCAGATTGTTTTTCCAAACTTAAACGATTCCAGAAGTATTCGAATGTGGACCGACTTCCTCGATCACATTTAAGCATTGTTTCTTCAATAGTGTCATCACCAAGATCAGGTATCTTGTCCATTTCATTTCTAATGCTGCACACCCAATAATACACATGTGGGTAATCATCGAAATCGATCTTATTTAAATCAATCTTGCTCTTGACTGAAGGCCAAATTTGTCTGATGTCATTCTCAAAGCAATATACGCAAGCGATCATGAATTTCTCATCCAGGCTGATTCGGTCACAATGCAACATCCGTTCGGCTGTACGATCATAATGAACAGTTCCATCAACATCACATGCAATATCATTGAAATCCTTCAAAATATCATTGGGATTTTCGCGATGAAACTTGAATATATACTTAAAATTGTATTGCAGCCACTGATGGATTGAAGTCAAAAGTTGTTTATGGTATTTCTTAATCAAGCAATCGATTGTCGATGGTAAATTTGAAATGACATCTGGCAATGTAATATTCTGAATTGATTTCCCTTCGGGGTAAATTTCTTCCATGACTTTATTCGGTCCATATTGTTGCAGTTCCCAGCGCCATATTTGAACGGACACTGCCATTAATGAAATTTCCTGAAGGGTTACTGGGCTGGGATAAACGATGTCGTATACTTTGGACACGAATTCATCCATTTCTGGTGGTCAATGGCGATGATTTCCAGTCAAAGTCAAATCTAAAATCGGATAAGAAAGTACCAATAAGAGAATTTCCCATTAAACACCATAGTGTAGGCAAATTAGTCTCATTTTGAGGGGAAAAACATTTCTGCGGCAATATGTTTGAGGGGTGAGGTGGGATGGGCACGTAGGAGGGAGAAGATGGCCAAGATACATTTTTTACCCTCTTCCTACCTGTCCGCCCCACCATATTGCCATTGCTGAATAAAAACAAATGGGTAAGGTGGGGGTGGTTGCATGGCAAGGGAAGGGGGTCAAAGAGATTTAGCACCAATTTCCATAATACCACTATTTCCATGCCCAAAACATACAGTTTGGTACAATTTTATACATATTATTACCTTATCAAATAATATGTAGTATTTTCCGTATAACCCCCTTGCTTCAGGACTCCCTATCTTCTTTGCTAATGATCGTACAAAAAAAATTTCCTCACAAAAAAGGTTGGAAATTGACTGTAGAATAAAAAAGTACTGAACTATTTTTACTCTAAAATCAAATCCAAAGGAGATAGAGGCGAAACTCCGTTTTTTGGAAGAGTGTAGCTCTCATAAAAAAATTAGCAAAAGGTCTGGGTCTGGAGAGTGGTAACTCTTGGGGGTTACTCGGGTGATTACTCTCGACAGTTATTTCTCAACTTGGCTACACTACCGAGCGATTTTATTTTGAAAATTTTGCAATAATTTTTCTTTTTCACACAGACAATTTCATCATACAAAAAATTTTATTACTTCAACAGGTATTTACTGAAAAACTTGATATACTATAATCATCTAATTTAAAGCTAATATTTTCCTCAAGAATTTTTACAAAAAACTTGAAGAGAGCTTCCAAAACTACAATTTTTAAATTTCTTATACATGTATTTTTAGTACATACATTTTATATAGGGTACCGAAGTAAGTGTAAACGCAAGAATAACAATTTCTGCACTTCTTCGCTATGAAATTCATCAATAGGACAGCTGATGGCTGATGATATAACTTCTCAGCATTTCGACAAACTGTTCTTTCTTATCCTCATTCAAATTTTGAACGAATAATGCGAATATATGAACGAACTGCATTACATTGTTTACACGGAAAACTTCCACACTCATTGTTAAATGGTGCACCATCTTTCGTTTAAATAAGGGTAAGGTAGACTCAGGGTGTCCACTATATTTCAGAAATGATTTTCCCTGACTTTTCCAGGCTTTCCAGACTAATTTTTGGAATTTTCCAGAGCTTTCAAATATGATATTCGTAAACCAAGGGGATGGGTGGTGGGTGGTGATGGTGAGGGGGGGATTTTTCACGTGATGTACTTACATCCCGAAATTTTGCAAAAAAATGATATAAAATGCATGGGGTCTAACAATTTTTTTTTCAAAATCACTAGATACCCAACAAAAAGATTCAATTCAATTCTGTAAATTTTTGAATCCACCCAACTCTTACTCACCACAAAAATTTGAAAATTTGAATTTATTGCCTACAGAAAAAATTTCAAATATAAAGAAAAAACTATGTATTCCAACGCAAAGTTAAGTTTTGAAAAATAAACAAATTATGTCAGGGTGTCTACCAAATCAAGAAAATGAAAATTCAAAAACTGCTTCACCCCCTCCCCCTCCCCCTCCCAATGAAAAACACATGCCTCAAATTTGTAAATTCACGTAGCTTACTGGTGAGTTCGGAATGATCCAAAAATTTTAATTTTTTTTGAAATTTTCAACCCTCCTTCCTGAAATAGCTTACAATGCAGGGTTACCAACATGACATTTAAATGCTAAAGAAATAATTTCACCTATTCAGTGTCTGGACTGGTGCTAGGTCAAAAATAAATGAGAATTTCCTTGAGTCAGTTCTTTTGATCATAAGCAGTGACATACCGATAAGGGGGGGGGGAGCTTCCCGCCTGAGGAAATTTTTTACTTGTCACTTGGGAAAATTGAACATTTCAATACATTAGTATTAGTTGAGAAAATTGGACAGTTGGGATTAATTTTTTTGATGAAAAATAATGAATGAAATAGTTATTTAAAAATTTGGAAATCAACAAAATTTTCACTTGTTCCAACTCAAAAATGGTAAACTTCCCGACTCAAAATTAGTAATTTTCCCTATTCAAAATTGGTTATTTTTCCAACTAAAAATTGGTTATTTTTCCAACTCAAAATTGGTCATTCTCCCAAGTGATGAGTAAAAATAACAGTTGGGACGATTGGTATTTATTTTTTAAATGAAAAAAGAATAAATAAAATGGGTACCTATTTCAAAAGTTGGAAATCAACAAAATTTTTAATTTTCACTTGTTAGTTTTTCCCAACCTTTTCCAACTGAAAATTGATCATTTTTCCAGCGAAGAATTAAACCGTTGTAATTTATGCTATTTTTTTAGGGAAAAAAATGATTTATTTACCTTGTCATTTTAAAAATTTTCACTCGTCAACTAAAAATTTTTTATAGTTGTACTTGTAATTTAAAAGAGATTTTTTCGCATTTTTTTTCAAAATTATTCCAATTAATTTCATTGTTTTTGTTCTTAAAACTTATTTTTGATATTTGAAAATCCAATTTTTCAAAAGCTTTGGCCTTGCTACGCTCGGCTATATTATATTTCTGCTTTGAGAAATCATTTTAAAGTAGAAGCAGTCGATTTTTCATTAAACTTTATTCTTCCAAAACACTATTTTATTGCACATTCAATTTGAGGTTTTCTAAAATTTTCGCCCTCGCTTCGCTCGGGCCAAATCCATCTCCTTATTCTTTATTTCGAAATTACAAAATTTTATTGATGTAAAATTATAGGTAATTTTTCTTCGAAACTTCCACCCTTTCTTCGCTCAAGGCAAATAAACTATTTCGTATGTTTTTTCAACTACAATGAGATTGCTTGTAGGTTTGAAAAAAAAAAATTTGGTGTAACCAATGAAAAATTTATTCAGATTTTTAATCTCAAAAAGGGTCTTATAATGGGTTGTAAAAACTTCAAAAGTTCGCAAAAATGATGAAAACGAGTAAAAAAAATCAAAAAAACCTCACGCGTGCTTTGGGAAAAATTAGTACCTACATGTAAACTTTAAGAAATCAGCCGGAAAAGTTTGAAAAAAATTGGTTAGCAAATTTGAATCTCACCCCCTCCCCCGGAAGTCTGATATCGGCTTTGTGTAGTTGGGAATTTTGAACATTTGAGTTCGGATTTGGATTTTTACTCCCCCCCCCCCCAGGAAATGCCATCGCTACGTCACTGATCATAAGTAACCTCATCGCCCGAACGATGAGATAATTTTGAGATTTCAAAAATTCGCCATTTGAGAAAAATGAACTTCAGCACTTGAAATTTTTGTTATGGGTTTCTCTTATAATGCACTTCCGATCTATTTTTGTTTCGGTGCAAAATTTTACTTCGAATTGGGATACATTCCTACTCAGTAATTTAAACCAATAAAAACAATAAAAATAAAACTGGTAATTGCCTCTCTTTATAGCCTGAGAACCCGATCCGAAAATCTAAAAATGGGACGATCTGTGAGCTTTTTAAACACATTATCCATTCGAGCTCTGAACTCGCTTCTTTCTTCCTCCGAATTAAAATACCACGCCATAAATGCACCAAGATCCCTGGGAACGCGCAATGATATTATATCTCCGCTTCCTACATCTACAGCATCACTTAAAAAGTTCTCACTTCGTACCAAATAACAAAGAAATTCATCAGGCGATATCGTCTTTTTAAATTCATTCACTCTCTCCTCATTGCCCAAACACCAAACTAGAAAATCTTGAAAATGTGCAATGGAAAACCAACAACCGCTACTTTGAAAGGAAAGTGGTATCACTTCATCGACAAACCGTTTCTTCAATTGCTCCGCATTGCGATCCATTGATTCAACAAACTCCATTACGGAAAGAAATTGAACTTGTTTTATATATATGACTAATAAGTCAGCCGTTTCAGGCCTTGATAACAATTGGGTTCGAAAATCGTCGCCGGATTTGGGGTCGTCGGCGTACGCGTCGTCGACAAATTCTCGAAATGATTTCGGTTCGTTGATATTGAAATGAGACAAAACAGAATGCTCGCCGAGGAAATTCGACTGTAAAGACGATCGTTTTATACCTCTACAGGTCTGCGAATCGGGCCAACAAACATTCAACAGATCGGCCAATTCTTGGAAAAACCCATTTCTTAAATACGCTGTCACCGTTTCGCTGAGATTTTCGTACTTTGTCAATGTTTTGCTTTTAAATAAGCTAATTTCGTCTCCATTCTCCAGGCAAAGTTCCATTATTTGGAAAAAATCCGAAGCACGTGTCGAGGTGAGAAAACTAATCCAGTTCCGAAGCCAAAATGTCTTTCTTTCTTGCGAAGTGGCAACCGAGAGTACCGTTCCAATAAACTGGATTCTTCTAGGCTTGGAAGGAATCAGCTGAGATTTTTTGAACAGGCATCCCTTTGGTAAAAGAGTTTCGATAGCTGATCGTTTGAATTGATCCGGAGCATCGACCCATATTTTGCAACACGTCATCAAGTTATCATCACTGTAATATTTTTCATCTATTGCCGTTTTTTTGACCAAAGGACCGTCGACAATATAATGGTTTGTTTCATCATCCAATATTTTTCCGACAACGGTTATAAATTTCTCTTCATCAATTATATCCTTGATGTACATCCAAATTGGAAAAACGTAATTTTTACCTTCCATATTAGTCGGCGCATACGATAGCAGATCTGCAGCTCTCTCGCGAACAAATTCAGCCAGCTGTTGTTCGTTCAATTTTGATAGAACGAATCTGCCACAGAATGATATTTTATTCCTCAAACTTAACTGTTTGGCTACCTCGAATCGCCTTTGCAAGCTGGCACGATTCCAAAAATAATCGAACGAAGATCGAATTTCAATTTCACATCTTTCTAGCATGACGTCATCAACGGTCGCTTCACCATAATTAGATATTCTATCACTATAATTAAATATCCTATCCATCTCGTTTCTAAGACGACAAACCCAATAATACAATAACGGGTGATTTTCGAAATTGATCTTATTCAAAGAAAAATTTCTCTCCACAGTTGGCCAAATTATAGTGATCGAGTCTTCGAAACTGTATGAGCAAGCGATCTTAAATTTTTCAACTGGGCTAAATCGATCAAAAAGAATCATTCTGGCAGCTGTACGAACATAATCGATAGAGCCATCGTAATCGCACACAATGTCATCGAAATCGTTCAAAATATGAAGAAACCTGTCGCGAATACGATCCACTAGGAACACATTGTCGAAATGATATTGTAACCAATATTTCATCGACAACGCGATTTCTCTTAAGTATTTGCTAATGATATCATCTATCAGCGACGGTATATGAGGAATTACGTTTCGTAGGGTGATACTCGGCTCTGGGTTTGGGTTATAACCAAGGTCAAACAATTCTTTTGCGGAGTTCTTCATACGATTTCGATTATGATCCAAACGCCATAGTTGGATGGCCACAGCGATGGATGAAAGATCTTTCAGCGGAATTGGACTCGGATAAACGAGATCGTATACTTTGAAGTTGGCCATGGTCTCGGCGATTTAATTCCCTTGGCTTTGCTAATTTTAGATTTTGAATTGACCTGAAATTCGAATAACTGCATTAAAATAAAATTGGATCGAAATATGTACTTCTAGTTGGGAGGCAAACAGCTATATATGGAAAGAAAACTGCATTTAATGAAAGAAGCGTGAATTTTGGTATGATGAATCTTGGGGCCCAAACAAAGGTTTTGAGACCGGGAGCCATCCGCGCTCCCCTCCTCTTCGAGGGGGGTGGGGCTCGCAATTTTGAAAAAATTCCTAAAAATCGATTTTTTGTTAGAAATGAAATATCTTGATGTCTAATGTTAGATATTGATCTGTAGATTCCATTTTCACTATCAAAATCATTTTTCCTCCCCCACCTTCCTGAGGGGGCACAACCCCCCCAAAATGTGGATTTTGTGGAAGTGAACACTCGAAACCGAAATTTTGTGAAAATATATTACGTAAGGTGTACAAATCACTGCCGTAGTCCGTTTTTCGATTCGCACCCCCTCCTGCCCCCTGTGGACCCTTAAAACTTGAAAAACGCTCAAAATTGTCGTTGTAACGCCGAAATACGACAGGAATTGCGATCCAAGAGGTAATTCTTGTTGGAAATATTTTTTCAAACCAAAACAGGATGTGAAAATGTTGGTGCCTCTGACCCCCCCTCCCCCCAGCGCGCTCCCTCAGAGCTCCCAACTACGAAAATTTTTTGCTGTTCAAAATCACATTGAAATCGAAATATTATGACATTTTCTGTTCATTATTGATCGATACATTCCGTTTGAATTGTTAGAATTGTCGCCTAACCCCCACCTCTTTGAGGGGGCAGATCCCTAAAATGTGGGGTCCCAAAAAAATGAAGGTCCAAGGCTGAAATTTGGTGAAGTTATGCTACATAGGGTACAGAAATGTTTTCCATATTACATTTCACCAAATTACTTTCCCTCCCCCTCCCCCCTTATGGTGGCCCAAACTCGGAAAATTCTCCATAGAATAGGTAATAGTTACCTGTGTATTAGATATTAATTTTGCTTATTGTCTCGTCTTGTCTCGAAACAAACATTCTCAATTTGTCTGAAAACTTTTTTTACCATCAGTGTGAAACAAGCCAAGAAATTTTTCGGATGTTTAATCCTCCATAAAATGGGACAATTGTGAAAATTTTACGAGGAACTTTCAAACTTGTACAATCCTGTAGAAAATTTATTATAGATCCTTTTTTTTTTCATCTTTGACATCTATGTGCTCACTAGAATTTATGAGTAATTTCAATGAAAATTTAAAAATTACCATATCTGATGCAATTCGAATATGTTTCTTCTACTTTAAGCTTTCACAACTTTCATTTCGCTGGTGGTAAAATTTTAAACCCCATCTCATTTTGTTGAAAATTCAACGGTAGTAAGGAAAATTATTTAAGATAACTTCCAAACAAAATGATTCAAGTTTAAAAAATGTATCATCAACCAAATACATGAAAGTTGAATTACAGTCTTAAATATCTAAAAGGCATGAGCGCAAGCAGAAATTATTCAAGGTATGATGAGCTGAAAATTCGAAAAAATATAGGGGTCAAATTTGAATGAAAAATCAACTAACCTATTATTTCAATGGCACTCGTGATCAAGGTATTTTCAGTAGGTTGATGAAATGTAAACAGATTTTAGCAATGAGAAAACATGAAAATTACAGAATTTTTTGGAACAAACCACTAATACACTTTTTAGTAAAATTTACGTGTTTCAATCAGTGAACAAAATTTAACTGAAAATCAGTGATTTTATTGATTTTTCCTGACAAATTGGGAATTGATTGAGAAATCTGTGATTTTTGACTATCATTGATTTTCAAGGAATGAAAATCATTCCACTGATTCTAAAACACAGATTTTCATCAAAGACTGATTCAGATTCACTTTCACAGTTATAAATTTTTATTTAAGAAATAAATAAATGACTAAAATACTCCCTGAGCGAAGGGAAAGCAAAAATTTAAAAAATCCTGTTTGAAGAGTAAAAAAATGCACTTTTTACACATTTTTGTATAAAAAGCTCGAGTTCCCTGAGCCCCCTCCTTGGAACGCTTATGCTAAAAGGTTTATCAGAATGTTTTCGATCTATGGTTGAATTCCTCAGAAAATTGTACAATTTTAATCAGTAGCGCATTTCAAATTGTTTTTTTTTTCAAGAGAAACAATTATGACAGCATCGAAACGCTATCCTACAATTGTCCCCTTTCATAAGCGTCGTTGTTGACTTGTTGCCCATATCGCTTCATAAAATTCCAGACGTAATAGAAGTTCAAGCAATAGGGGAGTGAATATCTCTGAGTTTGGGCCGCCATGAGGGGGGGGGGGAGTAATTTGGTGAAATGTAATATGGAAAACATTTCTGTACCCTATGTAGCATAACTTCACCAAATTTCAGCCTTGGACCTTCATTTTTTTGGGACCCCACATTTTAGGGATCTGCCCCCTCAAAGAGGTGGGGGTTAGGCGACAATTCTAACAATTCAAACGGAATGTATCGATCAATAATGAACAGAAAATGTCATAATATTTCGATTTCAATGTGATTTTGAACAGCAAAAAATTTTCGTAGTTGGGAGCTCTGAGGGAGCGCGCTGGGGGGAGGGGGGGTCAGAGGCACCAACATTTTCACATCCTGTTTTGGTTTGAAAAAATATTTCCAACAAGAATTACCTCTTGGATCGCAATTCCTGTCGTATTTCGGCGTTACAACGACAATTTTGAGCGTTTTTCAAGTTTTAAGGGTCCACAGGGGGCAGGAGGGGGTGCGAATCGAAAAACGGACTACGGCAGTGATTTGTACACCTTACGTAATATATTTTCACAAAATTTCGGTTTCGAGTGTTCACTTCCACAAAATCCACATTTTGGGGGGTTGTGCCCCCTCAGGAAGGTGGGGGAGGAAAAATGATTTTGATAGTGAAAATGGAATCTACAGATCAATATCTAACATTAGACATCAAGATATTTCATTTCTAACAAAAAATCGATTTTTAGGAATTTTTTCAAAATTGCGAGCCCCACCCCCCTCGAAGAGGAGGGGAGCGCGGATGGCTCCCGGTCTCAAAACCTTTGTTTGGGCCCCAAGATTCATCATACCAAAATTCACGCTTCTTTCATTAAATGCAGTTTTTTTGCAGTTTGCCTCCCAACTATTCCATTATTTTCTAGCTACATATATTTCAGACAAATAAGTTTTCTTTGAAAAAAAAAACTCTTGGACCTAAAGATGGAGTTTTCAGGTTTTCAGCATTGGATTCCTCGAAGATTTTTGAGTCGAAATCGCTATTTTTCAAATTTTTTCAGCTTCCAGGTAGGTTGAGTTTGAGCCAAATCAAATTGTAAATAAACTCCGAAAATATCCAAGGAAGAATTTATAAAAATATTTCAAATAGATGGATGAAAAATTCAAAACTGGATTAAAGGAGGTATTCGAAACCTCCGAATTTAATTCTAGACTACAGGGTGTCTAACAAAATTTGTTGAGCAAAAAGCTCGACTTAGCTTGACCTTTTGGAATGACTTTTTTGAGGGTCGCCCCCTCCCTCCCAACAAAAATTCTATGCATCCGTGTCCCTGGGGCTATCTTCCCCCCACCATACATTTGAGATCGCCTTCAAGTCTTCTAAGAAATTGGAACGAGAAATTTTTTCCGTTTCAAAATATTCAATTGTTTGACAAAATCAGGGCAAAAATTTTTGAAAAAAAAACCACCCAGAATCTGAAATTTTTAAATTAAAATTCGTGCTTTTTTCGTGTTATGTTTAGACTTCCAAAAAAAAACTATATCTATGGACTCATCTCCAGATCTCTTTCCAAAAAATTGAAACGTTTTTGAAATATTCCAATCGAGATCGTTACTGCGTCTTTTATGAATGAGAAGCACAATTTTTTTACACGAAAATATCATTTGTCTGGACTGGAAAAGAGAAAGGTTCATACCATCAATTTGAAAAAAAATTGTGCAAATTCACTCAGCCCGAGCGAAGCGAGGACGAAAATTTTTGAAGAAAAAGACATTCAAAAGCTAAAATTTCTTCAGTGTTTTAATCAATCTTTTAGTACCTATTAAAAGGGAGGCGAAATCTTCAACACCTATCTTGTGGATAAATTGAGCCCCAGAATATTCAAATTTCAAACATTCAAGGATCATTTGCCGGCCATTACTTCCCGAATATTTTTTTTACAAGCTGAACATTTAAAAAAAATTTCAGAATAATGAAAAAAAAATTCTGACGAAAAAAATTATTCAAACTGACTTGATGAGTGGTAGACCTAATTCGGCATCAAAGTCTTGACGTCATCGCCCCACCACAATGCAAATATCAGTTCATGTACCAATTTGTGTACTTTTTCAAAAGGGGGAACGACGAAAAAATTAACATTGATTCTTATGGGAGTTCTATCGTTTTTTCAATTTTTCTCAGTTTTGATGTGTTGAATTTTTTATTTTTTGATAATTTTGAAGAGTCAAGCTATCAAATTAGTCAAAATTGTAAAAACAAAAAGAATTACACACATCAGAAATGAAAAAAATTGGAAAAACTATAGACCTCCCATAAGAAGCAATGTTAATTTTTTCGCATTCCCCCTTTTGAAAAAGTACACAACTGATAATATGCAGTTGTAGTGGTAAATGTGACGTCAGACTTTCATGCCGAATAGGAAAAAATTTGCAACCAAAAAATGTGATATACACTTTTTGCCTTTCTTCAAAATTGAAGGGGTTATTCAACAAAAAACGTGGTAATCTTCGATAAATTATTGGCCCCTTCAATTCTGAAGATCACATTTTTTTGTTGCAAATTTTTTTCTTATAAGGTCTACCACTCATCAAGTCTGTTTGAACAATTATAAAATGTTCCTACTGAACCGGAAAAACGCTTTCTATAGTTGTTATCAGGTAAATCAGGTTACCCATAGAGCAAGTTCATTGGATTGGTGGAATATTAGCATTTCATATATCATTGATTAGTAGGTACATAAGTGAATTTCACGAAGTATGACCTACGTGTACAAAAACTAGTCTGACACATAAGGGTTAATTTGAGTAAATTAGTCAAAAAGCTTGACTTTTCAGTACCCGCATGACTTTTTTGAAAAGATCTTGACTTATCAGGACCGTTAGACATACCCTGGACTACCATTGTTGAAGGGAGCCAAGTTGATCCCTCCATTTAAAGGTTTGATCTGGGTCAGTGGCTCCAAATACTATATCAATAGGCGGAAAAATTGAGCGAACTTTTAAAAACTTTATTTTTTTTATTATCAATCAATTTTCTTTGAGATTTTATATTCAAATTTTTCAAGTTTTTTCCATTTTCGTACGACAAAAATATACTGTAATGTGGGGCTACTTTGAACTCTTTTACAAAATTTTGGCTACTATTTCTCTTCCACCACTTTTTGTACGTAATAAATTTTCAAAAATATGATTTTTACAAATTCTATTGCTCGTTCCTCCCTTTACGATCCCAGCCCCCCCATCAATTTTGGTTTTTCATTCATACGTCAGGGTGTATTTTATCAAAAAAGAAAGTGTTCAAAATAGCCCCAGACATGGGGTTACTTTGAACACTACCTCTTATTATACATTGAATAATCAGGGTGTATACCAATTTTTAAAAATCAAATTTCGCGACCTTTTTTTAAGGTATCTAGTATCTACCTCTCAATTTGACCCCCCCCCCCCCCCCACCAAAAAATCAACGAGATCAAATTTATTGTAGAAAAAAGTTTATACACGGAAGAAAATACGTCTTTAATTTTGAAAAAAGGCAATTTTTCATAAAAATTTTCCAAAAGTGAGCTATTTTATGGTAAAGAAGAAAAGTAGGTACTGCCCGAGCGAAGCGAGGGTGAAAATTTTACGAAAAATCATGTTAGAACGGATAAAATTGTTAATTAAATGATCATTGAGAAATAAATTCATGGAAAGTTTGAAATATTAGCAGATTTGGCCCGAGCGAAGCGAGGGCGAAATTTTTTTGAAAAATTTATTTAAAAAACAGCAAAAAAAGAAATATTTCCAAATGGTTTTCTCCTTTAAAACATCCCTTAGAAAATTCCAAAATTCTCCAATTATTTTAGATTTTCCTGACAATGGACACAATATTACCATTGAAATTCCCAATCGTGATCGCTACTTAGTCTCCCACCAGAACATATTTTTCGATTTCAAAATATTCAATTTTCTGAAATACGATAGAAGGGAAGAGGATGAAGAGGTATATAATTTAAGAATGGGTTTTTAAAATTTATGAGCCCGAGCGAAGCGAGGGCGAAAATTTTTAGAAAAAATGTTCAAAAAGGTGAAATTTCTTTACTTTTTCTGTTTTGTAAAGGCGAAAAAATTGAAGTAATTTCGGAAAAATTCGCGACTTTTGATGAATTTTGAGTCAATTTCGCGACTTTTTCGCGACTTCAGCGACCTAAATCTAAATTCGCGACTTTCGCGACCGGTAGACACCCTGATAATTAAGCTGACGTTTTTTTCCGAGGTTATCTGAAAGAGCATCTCTTATATAGAGTAAATCCGAAATTTCGAAAAAATCGACTCATATTTATGTGACTTATGAGTACCTAATTAATTTTAAAAAAATTAAAAAAACACAGAAAATTGAGAAAAAACACGTATTTTAAAAAAAATTGTCAAAATTATAGTAAAAATCGTCGAATTAAAACAAAAAAACAATTTTTTTGAATTATTACAACAGTTTATCAAAATTTTAACTGTTGAAAAGCAGAACTGTAACAAAAAAACAAATTTTTTCGAATTATTTATTAAAAATTAGAGCCGTTCAAAGTAGCTCCATTCAGAAAAACGTCTGTACCAGGGTTACCATTTCATGAAAACTTAGAATAGTTTGATAGAGGAATGTTTAGAATATTATTTAAAAATATTTCGCGTTCTTTAGAATCAATACCCGATTTTTGAAATCAAAGTTCGTTGAGATTTTTTTAGACATGATTTTTCAAGCTATACTGCTTTGTTTACATTCGTAATTTTGTGATGGCGAGAGGAAAATCGTGAAAATAACTCGATTAGAGGTTTCTCTACCTTGTAGAACTGGTTCATTCGAAAAAAAATTTTCTGGCCACCAGGCGGCTGTAAACTGAAGAAAAACGTCTGTTCAAAGTAGTCCCGATTGTTCAAAGTAGCTCCACATTACGGTATAACTCATGGACAAACTGAAATC
Organism: Pseudococcus viburni; assembly: GCA_033439095.1. Classification (NCBI taxonomy): domain Eukaryota; kingdom Metazoa; phylum Arthropoda; class Insecta; order Hemiptera; family Pseudococcidae; genus Pseudococcus; species Pseudococcus viburni. The sequence continues at coordinate 18,982 of JAVBJF010000918.1, forward strand.
GCCCTATTGAAGAGGTGACAAGGGCAAAAAATAAAAATTTTCCAAACGAGATTGATTGTTTCGGCTCGAAAGTATGTTTTTTCTCAATTTTTCTCAAATTTAAAACAGAAATTTATCAAAAAAGGCCACCATTTACAAGAAATTTTCGACTGAAATGTAATGTTTTTTCTATTAATTTACTTTTGTCATTAATGGAAAGCGAGCTATTCCCTCTGCTCCCCTTAAAACTTCATTTTTCAAGTAAATATAATTTAAAGACCACATTTCGAATAAGCTCTCCAATTTTTTTTCAGTTCGCATACTTCAAAAAACAAAATTGAATACTCTTACGGAAGAACCGTATTTACCTTGTGGAAGGGAGGAGGGGGAAAAATTAAGAATTTTCATCCAAAGTGAATTTTCTCTGAGGGGTTTCGATTCAAAAGTATGTACTTATGATGTTTCCCAATTTTTTTCAACCCAAAACGATAATTTTCGACAAAAAATTGTCATTTTCCAAAAAATCAGATTCAACTGCAACTATTCTGATTAAAAATTCAATTTTTCCTGGCCAGAAGTTGCTCCCCCCCCCTCGTTTGGAAACTTCATTTTTCATCATCCATCTTGTTCCGTTTAAATTTCAAAGACAAATTTTCAAAAATAGTTTCAACATTTCTTCACCCTTCAAAATCCAAACAGAAGAAAACACTCTCCAGGACTAACAAAAATTGGCTTATGGGAGGTCAGTAAACTGAGGCAACTATTGTGCCAAAATATTAGGGTCTCTATCCAAAGTGGCTTAAGAAATTAATCTTAATAGAAATCTTTTATCTCTCTGCGTTTAGAAAGTTTCTAGTGAGATTCGAGCAAACGATCGTCATTGAAAAGATATGTTATCGCTGATCGTTTTAGGTGATCTGGTATTAAAATAAATGGTTGACCTATTGACTCACATCAGTACCAGCCATTTCAGAGTCAATTCCGATATGCTTTTGAGTCCCACACCAGAAGTGATTGTTCTGCAACTTCCTTCGAATTTCAAAAATGGAATACAAAAGTAGCTTAAAAGTTATGTCTAGACCCCGCAATAGCCTATTAGAAATCTTAGCTCATTAACACAAATTTAGCCATCTCTATTCGCCTTTAAAAAATTCAACAACGCTCAAAAATAAGAGAACTTTCCATCCAACTGTAAGCGATTTCATTTAACAATTTTTGCAATTATTTTTCTTTTTTACACGCGGAAATTTATCATACGAAAATTTGTATTGTTTCGGCAGGTGTTTACTGGAAAACTTGATAAACTATAAACACCTAATTTAAAGCTAAGGTTTTGTATTTTTTTTTTTTCAATAATTTTTTCAAATAACAATGAAGAATAGGGTTGGTGCCAAAAATTTAGATTTGGCTGAAATTAATATATGTTATAAAATACGCGATTATAACTTCAACGGAACAAACCGCATCCAAATTGGTCCATTAGGATCGAAGAAATTGACCATTGAATTCCGCAGATTAAGCGGGTCGCAAAAAAGAATTGCAACGCGGGTTACGTTGTTGTGACGTCAGTTCCTCGGATTCAAACGGGAACGAAACAGCCGGCGCATCGCGTCGCGTAAATTATATTGCGATTTTTCGATAACTTAATGATTTAATTGTACTTTTTTCGTTGATTTTTCAATGCGTACTTGATAATTTATTTCATCAAGGATTAAGGACGTAAAAATAGTTGATAAAATTGGAAAAAATGAATTGAGAAGATTGAAAAAAAATTGAGTTGAGAAAATTAGAGGAGAAAAAATGATTTGAGAAAATTGAAAGAAAAAATATGAGTTGAGAAAATTACTTTTGAAAAAATTTGAGTTGAGAAAATTACGTCTAAACAAATTTGATTTGAGAAAATTATTAAGAAAAAAATTTGAGTTGAGAAAATTGGAAAAAAAGTCCAAGATTTGAAAATTACTTCTGAAAAAATTTGATTTGAGAAAATTATGAGAAAAAAATCCGAGTTGAGAAAATTGAAAGAAACTTGAGTTGAGAAAATTTGAAGAAAAATCTAAGTTTAAAAAATTACGTCTGAAAAAATTATAAGAAAAAAATTCGATCAAACCCGCGCAACCCCCTCTCTAATTTTTTTCCATTGCAAACTCGGCCTTGAAAGTCAATTTCTTGGATACCTATAGACCTATAGTCGTGGTATTAAAATTGTAAATTGTAAATTATAGAGATTGAAAGAAACAATTTTGAGTGGAGAAAATTGAAAGAAAAAAAAATAGTTGAGAAAATTACGTTTGAAAAAATTTGAGTTGATGAAATTGGAAAAAAATAAGTTGAGAAGATTGAAAAAAAATGATTTGAATTGAAAGAAACAATCTGAGTTGAGAAAATTACTTCTGAAAAAATTTGAGTTGATGAAATTATGTTCGAAAAAATTTGAGTTGAGAAAATTATGTCTGAACAAATTTGATTTGAGAAAATTATTAAGAAAAAAATTCAAGTTGATAAAATTGAAAAAAAAACAAATTTGACTTGGGAAAATTGAAAGAAAAAAATTGATTTGAGGAAATTATAAAAGAAAAATTCAAGTTGAGAAAATTGAAAAAAAACAAATTTCTGCTCGGAAAATTGAAAGAAAAAAAGTTGAGTTGAGAAAATTGGAAGAAAAAATTCAAGTTTTGAAAATTACGTCTGAAAAAATTTGAGTTGAGGAAATTATAGGAAAAAAATTAGGTTGCAAAAATTTGAAGAAAAAAATTCGAGTTGAGAAAATTATAAGAGAAAAATTTGAGTTGAGAAACTTGAAATAAATAAATTTGAGTGGGGAAAATTAGAAGAAATGATTGATAATTTACTTTACCACATCATTGAAAAAAAACGTGTAAAAAAAAATCAGCAAAATCGATAAAGTCTGAATTTTTTCAAGACTTCAATTTTTTATTTTTAATATTTTTTTAGTACCTACCTAAATTTCATATAACAAAGTAAGTATAAATATAAATATCAGAACGTCAAAAAAACATTTTCAGCAGGAGCCGCAATCCACTTGAAAACATCGGCCAATCTGGTTTTAAACTCATCTATCTCTTCTGGAGTAGCGAAATACCAAGATAAAAATGGGTCGAGTGTTGGAGGATATTCAATAATACGTTCGTAGGTGTCTGGATCGACCCCCTCATTTCGCCTTCTTTTTCCATTCCGCAACATATTACGTAACACTTCATCGGGCGATATGGATTGCTTGAATTTTATCATTTCATTTTCATCCTCTTTGTCCAAACACCGGAATAAAAATTTCCGCACTTCTTCGCCATGAAATTCATAAATAGGACCGCTGATGATAAAACTTCTCAGCGTCTCGACCAACTGTCCTTTCTTAATCTCAGCGAATTTCTGAATAAATGATGTAAATGTATCGATGAACTGTATCACATTATTTAAAGAGAAAAATTCCATACGAATTGCCAAATTATACGACAAAAACGAATCTAAATCAATATTGACATTTGTCGAGAAACCGGGGTGATCTACATAAATAATATCGTCGATGAATACACGCATCAGTTTTGGCTCTCGAATACTATACTTGTTTAAAATATACTGTAAAATTTTTTGACTCAAAATTCTTCTAGAGTTCAGGTCAGAACAACAGAAATTAACAAAATCTATAAGTTCTTGGGTACATCCCTCGCTAAAGTATGGTTCAATCGCTTCTTTGATATTTTCATATTTGCTCATGGTGGTTTCCTTAAATTCGCGGATTTGCTCTTCATTCAAGCAAAGTTTCATTATTCTTAAATAATCTGTTCGATTTGTCAACTTGAGCAATTTAAGCCAACTATTGCGCCAAAGTATCAGTCTCTCTTCTAAAGTAGCATCTGAAAGTACTGTAAATAGAAATCGCATTTCTTTGTGGAGAGAAAGTTTCCGTTTAGATTCTAGTAATCGATCGTCATCGAAAACATATTTTATCGCTGCTCGTTTTAGGTGATCTGCTACACTGTTCCATAGATCACAACATAATTTAAATATTTCATCTTTACGGGATGTTTCCTCATTTGAAGCTTCCACGATAAATTCAACCCTCTCAATCAATACCATTTGTTTGGCTAATTTTTTGAAAATAATTTCTTTCGTGTCATTTTTGATACCCATCCAAATTGGCGGAATGTACGTACTTTCGACTACTTTCAAACAGCATCAGACTATAAAAATGAGAATCCAGAAACAGAACTATCTTTTGAAAAATTTCAATATGGGTGTCGAAATGTAGGTATTTGAAGTTGCTGATTCCGATTCTGAAATTTATTTTTTGCTCTGACCAAATTTCAGCCTCAATTCAAATGATAATGAAGATGGTCTTTAAGTCGTCAACCATGTTCCTTTATTTATAATACGATTTCAATGTTTGTTGCATTTTTATACAGAAATACTCTCACATTTTTTTTATTTATTATTAATTAATAATAATTCATAAGCTAAGTATCGATTTATACTGAAAACGTTTTGTTTGTGTCCTTGGATTTTTATTTCTGCTTCTTTGTGGTTTTCACTTTGATAATACCCACACTTCAACACCCATGTTGAAATCTTTCCAAATTTTGGGTTTACCCCTCTTCCTTGGGGCTTAATTTGGCCAGGGCAAAAAATAAATGTTGGAATCGGAATCAACGACCTCGAATAGGTACCTACATTTTGAAATTTTTCAAAATTTTGAGTTTGGACCCCCTTAAGGGTTTCAAATTTGGTTAGGGCAAAAAATAAATGTCAAAATTGGAATCAGCAACCCCGAATACCTACATTTCGACACCATATTAAAATTTTTCAAAATTTTGAGTTTTAACCCTCCTCCTGGGGGTTTAAATTTGGTCAGGGTAAAAAATAAATGTCAGAATTGGAATCAGCAACCCCGAATACCTACATTTCGACACCCATATCAAAAATTTTCAAAATTTTGTGTTTTGACCTCCCTTTCCGGGGCGCAGATGTGGTCAGAACCAAAAATAAATTTCAAAAACGGAATCAGCGACCTCGAATTCCCTTAAACCGAAAGTTTCGGAATTTTATCTTTCAATCTCTAGCCAGAATGATTTTTTACCACTTATTTTTTCAAACTGGCCCACTGTGCGACCCCACTGAAGACTCTTTTCTTCTGGTACCGGAAAACGCAAGAAGAGAACGTAAACAGGGTATCCACTGTATTTCGGAAATTATTTTCCCTGATTTTTCCAGGTTTTCCAGGCCAATTTTTCGAATTTTTCCAGACCTTTTGAATATGATATTCGTTAACCCGGGGGGAGGGGGGAGGTGTAATTTTTCACGTGATGTACTTACATCCAGAAATTTCGCATAACAATGATATAAAATGCATGGGGTCAAACAATTTTTCAAAATCACCAGATACTTCCTACGAGATCTTTAGATGCTCCTCTTCGAGCCCAAAAAAAGGTTCGTATTCAATTCTGAAAATTTGTGAACCCACCCAACTCCCCCTCACCACAAAAATTTGAAAATTTGAATTGATTACCTACCTATAGATAAAATTTCAAATAAAAAGGAAAAACCAAGTATTCCAACGCAAAATTAAGTTTGAAAAATGAAAAAAATTATGACAGGGTGTCTACGAAATCAAGCGAATAGCAATTGGTGGCAATGAAGAACAATAAATAAATAAATAAATTTTTGGCTGCTAAAACTCCACTAATGTTCAACTTTACTCGAGAATATCTTGAAAACTATGCCTCCTAGAAAAATCTAACCACTTCTGCCTGATAGGAAATTTAATTCTCACAATTTTGGTTCTCAACATTTTTGTCCTAGACCGCTTTGTTTTCTCAGAAATGCCGTTTTTTGAAAGCCAAGACACAAAAAAATATGGTTTTTTCACAGAATTTAGGAAAGTTTTGACTGTAACTTTTTTTCTAAAAGTAGAGATAAGAGGTCTGCGGTTTTCTATTTTTCGATTTCAATTGAATTTGAAAAAAAATTCACATTTAAGCAATAAAATAAAAAAACTGTATTTTTCTACAAGCATAAATGATAAATTTTTTAATAGTAAGAAACAAAATATTGATTTGTGGAAAAAATTGCCATGGCAGTACAACCAACCGCATTATGATTTACTTTATTAAAAAAAAAACACACACACACAAATTACTTATTCATTGGTCTGAAAAGTAAGGAGGATTTTGCTCCCTTTCAAGCAATGTACGAAATTCAAGATTTTTTTCAAATTATTACTTTTTTAAAAATCAAGTTTCATTTTTAGATAACTGTGATATAAAATTCCTAGCAAGTTTTTTTGGAAAGAATTTCTTTCCGTACAAATATTTTACATCAAAATCGAATTTTTTAAAAATAAATTTACTCAAAAGATAACTAACTCTGGTATTCGATAACCTGAGAAAAACTATTCAGGAAGGGATTATAAATATTTATAAAACATGCGCGGATCTCGTTTTAAATTCGTCAATGTTCTGCGGAGTGATAAAATACCACAATAAAAATTGATTCAGGATTTCAGAATAGTTCCATATAACTTTAAAGTTTTCTTCTCGATTATTTCCTCGAAGTAATGTATAAAACTTCAGAATATTGCTTATTACGTTATCCGGCGATATAGATTGTTTAAATTCGATCACACGATCATCACTGCCCAAGCACCAAAACACAAAATCTTGCACATGTTTGGCTTTAATTCGCCAAAAGCTCCCTTCGATCAGAAACTTTCTGAATGCGTCGACCAACCGTTTCTTCATCGGATCCATATTGTGACCGATTAATTCAAACGATTCGACGAACGGCTTTACACGAACCAAATCAGAACGTTCTATACACAATAATAAACACCTCTCGGTGCCGGCCGATGACATTAATTCATTTCGAAAATCACTAGCCAATTCCGGACTGTCGGCGTAAGCATCGTCAATGAAATCTGGCAATGATTGGAATTTAGAAATAATTCCCATTAAGTTATTGTTCTCGATGAGATTAGATCGTAGAAATCGTCGTTTTAGATCAGCACAGTCGCGTGGATCGAGGATACAAAAATTCAATAGATCGGCCAATTCTTTGAGAGAACCTTGCATCATGAAATTGTCAACTATTTCGATGAGATTTTCGTATTTAGCCATCGTGGTTGTTTTAAACTGGTCAATTTCTGTTTTGTTAATGAAACACAAGTTCATAATTCGAGCCAGGTCCGAAATACGTGTTGAGGCGATGAGATTTGGCCAATTTTTAAGCCAGAATGCATTTCTCTCTTGTGAAGTGGTTTCTGACAAAATCATCCGCAGAAATAGCGTTTCTCTGGGTTGCGAGATGATCGGCGGATCCATTTCGAACGAACTTCCATATTCTAGAACATTTTTCAGCACCATTTTTTTCAAAGATTCTGGGACACTCTTCCATATTTCACAACACATCTGCAGCTGTTCATTGTCATAATCGTTCTCTTTTAATAAGAAAATACAATTAGCTTCAAACCATAACATTTTCTTAACCAGACGTGTGAAATTCGTTTCATCCATCTTATCTTTTATAAATATCCAGATTGGAAAAACATGTTCTTTGTTTTGAAAACGTATCCACAAGTAATACATCAAATCACCACTTTTTTCGGCCACAAACGCAGTCAGCTGTTGCTCGCTCAATTTCGGTAGAATAAATCTTCCACAGAATGAATATTTACAATTCATACACATGCGTACAGCTTTTCTGTATCGACTTTCCGGACTGCTACGGTTCCAAAAATACTCGAACGAGGAACGATATTCAGGTGGAGTTTTTTCCAGCATCAGATCATCGATGGGCATATCCCTTTCATTGGGTATTTCATCCATTTTATTTCTCAAGTAACATATCCAGTAATACAGATGAGGGCTAAGGTCGAAATCAACCGCATTCAAATCCACATTCCTCTGCACAGATGGCCCGATCTGCTTGATATATTCTTTGAAACTATAAGCACAGGCAATTTTGAACTTTTCATCAGGGCTAATTCGGCCACAAAGCATCATTTTTTTAGCTGTGCGAGCACAATCAATGGTGCCATCGCAATCGCACACAATATCATTGAAATCTTTCAAAATTACGTTACAATTGTCGCGATGGAATTTAAATATACGATCAAAATGATAAGTTAACCAATGGCTGGTCGATAATACCAGCATTTTCAAGTATTTTTCAGTTATGTGGTGGATTACCAATGGTATACTGGGAATAACGTCTCGTAACGTGATCCTGGGCTCTGCCTCGTAAGTAGCGTACAATTCTTCCGAAAAATTATCATTCTCGAGATACTGGTTCAGATCCAGATGCCATAATTGAATGGCCACGGCGATAGATGAAAGTTCTCTCAAAGGTATCGGACTCGGATATACGACATCGAAAACATTAGACGCAATTTCATCCATTTTGAATTGGCTTTGATGATTTACAAATTTTAACGAGAAATCTAGAATCGAAACAGTAGAATTGAGTGATAGAGTGAAGACCGATGAGAACGTTGATCAACATCGACACATATGAAATGAAAACATGCTAAGTTGGAGATTCGCACACACGTAGATATTCGATGCGTATTTAATTTTAGAAAAATTTCAATACTTGGTTAAAAATCGACTAAATTTACTCTGGAGAGTATTTATGACTCCAGAGCTGAGTAGTTATAGGCTCTAGAGACATAGGAAGGGGGGGGGGATAAGGAAGTTACTCAACTTTCGACTATTCAGAACCCCAAGACTTTCTCATGTATTCGAATAATGCACAAAAATAAAAATAATAAGTAATAAGTGAGAATATAAGTTTATGACCAGACTCACCTTCAATAACACTCTAGAACCAAAAACGACCGAGACTGTTCCACAGCAGCAGCATGAATCAAGTGACGACGACGAAAGATCGTACATTCAGATGATAAACGTCCAGCTTCGGAACTCTGAAAAATAAAATCGTTAATTAGCTACGTTTTAATGATACCGAAACGAAGTAACGAGCATGAGGGCTCAGAGCTCAAATAGTTTTGTGGGTGTAATCGTAGCCATGCACTCGCCGTATAGAAGCCGATGGTGCGTGTACAGTATTTTTTCACTGTACCAGGGTATATGGTTTTTTTGGACGACAATGTAGAGCTAGTTTGAGAGAGTGCCTGTGTGGTTTAGTTTTTGTTCGAGCCGTGTCTGATTGTAACCATTTGTAACAAAATGTAACTCATATTTGGCAATGAAAGTGTTACATTTACAATTTGGCACCTGTTGCATTCTGTTACGAAACAAAGATTTGTACGACGAGTACTCACCGAAAATGATGCTTCCTTTCTCCTTCCAAAATCAATCGTACCCTGAAGTAGCATCTAATTAAGAACAACACTTCGGAGAATTACAATTTAAAACTGAAGAATAATTATTGCATAAAACAAAGACGCCGAACGATTTTTTCAACAAAATTCAACAAGAATGATGAAATCACCCAAAACAAAATGGTAAACAAATAAACACATGTTGACAGCGCAGCGCTTCTATCGGAAAAAAATTCAACTACAGTATTTTTGTTTGATAGCGCTGCAGGTGAACAAAATATAAACTAAAATTATTTGTAAATTTTTTTTGAGCTTAAAACTTAAAAATTTTTTGCTCCATCTTTCCATTTTCATTCAATTTTTTCATTTTTTTTTGAACTATCAACCTTTTTCATCTCTTCCTAACCTTGAAATTTTTTCAAATTGAAATTATTCATCAATTGTTCTTGAAAAATTTTCTCAATTTCAAAATTTCTTTCCAACATAAAATTATTTCGAATTTTAGAATTTTTCCACATTTTTTTCTCACCTTGAAATAAAACATTTTTTTCAAACTCAAGTTATTTTCAGCCCTGAAATTTTTCTTGAAATATTTTTCTACATTTTTGAAATTTTTTCAATCTGAAATTTCCTTAAATTGCCATATCGACAAATCGAGAATTAATAAGTGATAGATAGTTCGTGTGGGGTATTTTAATTAGGTAATTACCCAATTTATCGTAAAACGTCCCGATAAAACTCGATAAAAAGGTCAAGATTCCATTCTACGGATCGCGAAATGCTTCTATAAACGTATAAATTAAGTACCTAGCAAAATTTGTCGTAGGTATAGCTCGAATAAGTAATTAAATTACGAAAAATAAAAAATGATCAAAATTATTAGTTAGGTAGGTACCTAGGTACCTTTACGTACTTAAAGCTTCGTCCACATTTAAGCCTCCATTCAACTGAATATTTTTAGGCACTACATCATCGCACAATCGATAAGTCGTCTATGAAAAATTCACATAAAACACTTTAAAGTTGCACTTCAATACTAAA
>JAVBJF010000919.1:0-29283 GCA_033439095.1 Pseudococcus viburni
TTAATTTAAATTTAAAAATATAAATATTTATATATTTATATATATAAAAATTAAAAAATAATTTTTTAATAATAATTAAAAATATAATAAAAAAATTTAAAATAATAATAAAAAAAAAAATAAATAAAAAAAAATTATTTAAATTTAAAAAATAAAAATATATTTTTTAAAAAAAATATAAAATATTTAATAAAAAAATTTAAAAAATAAATTAAAAAAAAATATTTAAAATAATTAAAATAAAAAAAATTTAAAAAATAAAAATATTAAAAAATTTTAAATAATAAAATAAAAAATAAATAAAATAATAAATTTATAAAAAAATTTTATAATAAATTTAAAAAAATAATTTAAAAAAAAAAATTTAAAAAAATAAAATATAAATAATTTAATAAAATTATAATAAAAAAAATTATAATTTATTATTAAAATTATATTATAAAAAAATAAAATTTAATAAAAAAAAATATATAAAAATATATAAATTAAAAATTTAAAAATAATAAAATATTAAATAAATAAAACAATAAAAAAATTTAAAAAAATAAAATAAAATATTATAAAATTTAAAATAAAATATAATTATTATTATAATAAAAATTTTTTTAAAAAAATTAATTAAAAATAAATAAATTAAAATATAATATATAATTAATATAAATATATAAAAATATAAATTTTTTAAAATTAATTATTAATATAATAATAATTATATTTATATATATATATAAATATATTATAATAATATATAAAATATATTATATATAAAAATTTATAATATAATATTAAATAATAAATTATTAAATATTATAATAAAATATATAAATATAATAAAATTTAAATAAAAAAAATATTTATAATATAATATATAATAAAATTTAAAAAATTTAAATAAAATAAAAATAAATATTTATAAAAAAAATAAATAATTAATAATTTTTAATAATTTTTTAAAATATAATATTTTAATAAAAAATAAATTAATAAATAAAATAATTATTATAATATATTTAAAATTTATTTAAAATTAAAAATAATTAAAAAATAATATTAAAAAAAAATTATAATAAATATAATAAATTAAATTTTAAATTAATATAAATAATATTATTAAAATTTATTTATTATTTTAATAAATAATATTAATTAAAATTAATTTTAATAAATTATTATAAATATAATATTTTATATAAATAAAAATTAATTAAAAAAAATAATTTTAAAATTAATAATTATAATATATTATATAAATAAAATATATATATAATTATAATATATATAATAATTATTATATAATATATATAAAAAATATTAATAATTATATAATTAAAAATTATATTAATATAATAATATAATATAATTTATAATAATTATAATAAAATAATAATATAATAAATTAAAAAATATATATATATATAAATAAAAATTAATTATAAATAATATATAATAAATTTTAATATATATTTAAAATATTAAAAAAATATAAAATATAAAAAATATAAATTATATATATATATAAAAAAAATATTTAAAATTATATATATAAATAATTTTTAAATAAATATAATAAAAAAATTTTATTTTATTAATATAATATTAAAAATTTTAAAATTATAATATAATTATAAAATATAATTAATATTTATAATATATAATAAAAAAAATTTAAAATAAATATATTTTATATAATAATATAATATTATATAATAATAAATTAATATATATATATATAAATATTAAATTAATATAATAAAATAAATAATATAAAAATATATATAAAATATAATTATAATAATATAAAAAAAATAAATAAATAATTTTAATATATTATAAAAATTATAAATAAATAAATTAAATAATTTAATAAAAATATATATTATTATAATATTAATTTAAAATAATATATATATAAAATTAATAAAATATTATAATAATATTAAATTATATAAATATATAAATAATATATAAAATATAAATAATTAAAAATTTAAATATTAATAATAATATTAATTTTAAAAAATTATAATTTAAAAAAAATTTTAAATAAAAATTTTAAAAAATTTAAATATAAATTTTAATAAAAATTTTTATAAAAAATAAAATTTAAATATAATAATATTATAATTTAATATAAATAAATTTAAATAAATAATTTTTTATATTTAAAATATATATAAATTTTTTAATATTATATAAATTATAAATAAATTAATATATTATTAAAAAAATAAATAATATATTTAAAAATAATATAATAATTATTATATAAAACAATTTTATATAATAAATTAATAATAATATAAATTTTTATATAAATATAAAATAAATTTAAAAAAAAATATAAATTAATAAATATTTTAAAATAAATATATTTATTAATATTTAATAAAAAAATATAAAAATAAATATATTATAATTATATATTAAATATATAAAATATAATAATTATTTTATTTAATATTTAAAAAATATATAAATAAAAATATTAAAATCATATAAAATAAATAATATTTTATAAATTTTAATATAAAAAATAATATTATATATAATTAAAATAATTTTAAAATTAAAATAATTTTATAATAATATTATAAAATATATTAAATAAATATATTTATTTAAAAAATATATAATATTTATATATTATTATATTAAATAATATAATAATTATATAAAATAATAATTATAAATTTAATAATATAAATTTTATTTTTAAATTAAAAAAAAAAATATAAAAATTTTTATTAAATATTTAAAAATTATTAATAATATAAAAATATTTTATATTATAATTATATATAATTAATAATTAATATTTAAATTTTAATTAATATATAAATTTATAAATAAATTAAAATAATATAAAATAATATAATAAAAATATATTATTAATAAATTATAATAAAATATTAAAATAAATAAATTAATATATAATATAAATTAAAATATATAATATAATAATATATATTAATATATTATAAATTAATTATTTAAATATAAAAAATTTATAATATATATATATATTTAAATTTTATAATAATTAAATATAAATTAATAATAATTTTAAATTTATAATAATTTAAATTAAATATAATAAATTATAATAAATATATTAATTTTAAATATTAATAATTAATTATATTTATATAATATATATTAAATATTAATAATAAAAAATAATAAATTTAAAAAATAATATTAAAAAAAATAATTATTATATATAATAAAATAAAATATTAATTAAATTATATTATTATAATTAATAAAATTTAATAAATTATAAATTATATATAAAATATAATATATTATAATATAAATATTTTAAATACTAATTAATTTTAAAATTAATTATTAATTATAATTATTATTAAATATTATTATTAAAAATTAATTATATATATAAATTATATTAAAATATTATAATATTAAAAAAATAATTAAAATATATTATTTTAATTATTAAATATAATAAATAATATAAATTATAAATAAAATATTATTATATAATTATTAAAATAATATTATAAATAAAATTAAATATTTTAAAATTTAAAATTATTAATATATTAATAAATAATTATAAATTAAATAATATATTTAATAATATAATTAATATAAATTTTAATATAATAATATTAATTTATATATACAAAAATTATATAAAATTTTATATTAAATAATTATAAAAATAATTTAATAAATTATAATATATAAATATTTTAAATTAATATAATAATTAAATTTATAAAATTTTAAAAAATATTTATTAATTATATATAAAATTTAATTAATTTAATATATAAATTTATTAAATTTATAATTAATTAAAAAAAATAAATAAATTATAATTAATAAATAAAAAATTTATTAAAATAAAATAAATATAAATTAAATTAAATTTTTTAATTTTAAAATTAAAATAAAATTTATTTATTAATAATTATTATATGTTTTTTTATAATTTTTAAATATATATAAATATATTAATTATAATAAATATATAAAAATTATTATATAAAAAAAATATATAAATTTAAATTTTTATATTAAAAAATTTAAATTTTTTATTAAAAATTTAAATTATAATATTTTTAATATTTATATAATATAAATAATATATAATAAATTTTATTTAAATAATTATATTAAATAATTAATTATTTATATTTAATATAATATATTTTTTTAATAATTTAAATTTAAATTATATATTAAAAATAAATTTATTTAAAATATAATAAATAATAATTTAAAATATTTATTATTAAATATTTATATATAAAATATTATAATTTATATTTAAAAATTAATTTTTTATAAATCTTATAAAATTAAATAAAAATTATATAATTTAATAAATTTAATATTTATAATAATTATAATTAATAAATAAAAATTAATAAATAAAAATTTATAATAAATAATTATATTATTTTAATAATAATATAAATATTAAATTTATTATAATTAATATATAATTTTATTAAAAATTTTATTTAATTATTAAAAATAAATATAAAATAATATTTAATAAAATATATAATATTATAAAATTAAATTATATAATATTAAATATAATATTATAATTAAATTAAAAATTAAACTTATATTTATAAAATATAATAATATAATAAATAAATTATTTTAATTATATATAATATTAAAATAATTATATTTATTTAAAATTATTAATAATAAAAAAAAATAATAAATTTTATAATTTAAAATTATATTAATAAAATATATAAAATATATAATAATAAATTTAAATTTTAAATAATATTTAATATTATATATATTATAATTATATATTTATAAAAATTATTAAATTAAAAAATAATTATTATTAAATAATAAAATAATATTGAAAAAAATATATAAAATAATATTTAATAAATATATTATAAATTATTATTTATTTATAATATAAATTATAAATATTTAAAATATAAATAATAATATTTAATAATTAATAAATTAAAATTATTAAATTATTAATTAATTAAATTTTAAAATATAATATAAATAAATTATAAATTAATTAAAATAATTATAAATATAATATTTATATATTAAAATTTATTATAAAAATATATTATATATTTATTAAATTAAAATATTAATAATAATATTTTATATATATATATATTAAAATATATATTATTTAATTTAATATAATTTAAAATATATAATATTAAAAAATTATTATATAAAAATAATTTATATATAAAAAATTTAAAAAAATTTTTTTAAATATTATAAATTTAATTAAATTAAATTTAAAATTATTTATATAAATAAAATTGAAATATTATATAATATAAAAATAATTTATTAAAATATATTAAAAATATAAAAAATATTATATAAATTAAATTTAAAATTAATAAATAATTTAAATATTAATTTTAATTAAAATTAATAATATAAAAAATTTTTAATATATTATATAAATAAATATAAAATATATAATTAAATATATAATATATAAATTAAATAAATATATTTTTAAATAATAAATTATATTTAAAAATTTAATTATAATTAATTTATAATTATTAATATTATAAAATTATAATATATATTAATATATATATTAATAATATTAATTTATTTTATAATTTATTAATTAAATAAATTTTAATAAAATTTTTAAATAATTTATTTTTATAATAATTATATAATTATTTAATTATTATAATAATATAATTATTAAAAAATATAATTTAAATTTTATATTTATTAATTAAATATTTATAATATTTTAATAATATATTTATAAAATTTAATTTATTAATTATTATTTATAAATTAAATTAATATATATATTATAATTATTAAATAAAATATATATATAAAATATATAAATAATTAAATTTAAAAATTTTTAAAAAAATAATATATATTAAATTATAAAATAATAAAATTTATTTATTAATTTAAAATAAATTAAATAAAAATTAATATATTATAAATATTTATAAATAAAATTAAAAAATTTAATTTTATATTTTAAAAATATAATATAAATATATATAAAATAATTAATAAAATTTATAAATATTAAATATTATATTAAAAATTAAATAATATAATAAAAATTTATTTAATAAAAATTAAAATTTTAAAAATTTAAAAATATTATTAAAATTAAAATATTAATTAATAAATATAATAAAATTAAAAAAAATTAATAATATAATTTAATAATTAATAATATTAATTTAAAATATTTTAAAAATTAAAATTTTATTTAAATAATATTTTATAATTAAAATAAAATAAATATAATTAATATTATAATAATTATTTATTTTTTTTTTAAATATATTTTTTAAATTTAAAATTATTTATATTTAAAAATATTAATAAATAAAAATAATTTTTTAATTATTAATTAAATAAATAAAAAATTATATATTATTTAATATTTTTTATAATTTTATTATAATAAATTTTTATTTATATATTAAAATTTTATATTATAATTTAATTTTTTAAATTTAATTAAATATTATAAAATAATTAAAATATAATTAATAATAATTTAATTTAATATTATATATAAAATAAAAAATATTAAATTAATTTAATAAATAATAATTTAAAATAAAAAATTTAAAATATAAATTATATATAATTTATTAAATAAATTTATAATATAATTTATATATTAAATAATAAATAAATATTAAATTTAAATTTTATTTTATATAAATAAATTATTAATAAAATTAAATTTATTAAAAATATATTTATAAAATTATAATATATTTAAAATTATTATTAATATAAATAATATTAATTATAAAAATTAATTATTATTAAAATTATATATAATTAAATTTTAAATAATAAATTAAAATAAAATTTATTAAATAAATAAATAATTAAATTAAAATTTTAATAATTATATTAATATATTTATTAATATATATTTAAAAATTATAATAAATATATTAATTTAATAATATATAAAAAAAAATTATTTTTTTTTTTTAAATATAATATAAATTATAATTATTATTAATATTAAATTTATTATTATATAATATTATTAAATTAATATTAATAATTATTAAATTAATAATTATTATTTAATATAATATATTATTAATATAAATATTATAATATTAAAAAAAATTAATAAAATATAATATTATATTATAAAATATAATAATAAAATATTTTAAAATTAATTTTATTAAAATATTAATATAATAATATATTAATATTTAAAAATATTTTATATATATTAAATTAAAAATTTTATTATAATTTTAATAAATTATTTTATATATAATTAAATAATTAAAATTTTATAAATATAAATTAAAATAATATAATAAAATAAAATATATATAATATAATAATTATATAATAATTTAAAAAAATATAAAATAATTAAATTAATTAATTTTAATTATAATTTATATATATAAATATTAATTTATAAAAATATATTTATATAAATAATTAATTTATTTTTTAAATATATATATTAAATAATATAATATTTAATAATATAATTATAATAATTATAATTAAAATATAAATTAATTAATATAATATTATAAATTAAAAATATTAAATTTAATTAATTATTAATTAAATATATTTATAAAATTTTTATATATATTAATTTAATAATTTTAATTATAATTATAAATTAATATATATAAAATTATATTTTATATATTATATAAAAATATATTTATATAAATAATTATTAAATATTTTAAAAAAAAAATAATCAAAATATTAAAATTAAAAAAATATTATATATTTATTTTTATATTAATAAATTTATATTTATTTATTATTTAATTATATTTATTAAAAAATTATATAAATTAATAAATTAAATATATATTATAAAAAAATTAATTAAAAAAATTATATTAAATAAAATTATTAATATAATATAAAATATTAAATTATATTTAAAAAAAAAATATTATTTATAAATTTAATTTTAATTATTATAAAAAATTTATTTTAATATATATTAAAAATAAAATTTAATAATATTAAATTTTTTTATATATAATATTTAAAATTAAATTAAACATAATAAAATAATAATATTATAATTTTAATATTTATTTATTTAATTATATATTATATTTTAATAAATAATATAAAAAAAATATAAATTAAAATTAAATTTATAAATATATTTATTAAAAAATAAAAATAATATAAATATATTTAATAAATAAATTATTAATATTATTATTTATAAAAAATATATAAATTTAAATTATATTTAAATAATATATAAAAATAAAATAATATTAAATAAATTTAATTAATTTTATTAATTAAATAATAATATAATTAAATATAAAAAAAATTTAATATTTAAAAATTAAATTTTTTATAATATATATAAATTAAATAATATAAAATTATAAAATTTAATAAATAATATTAATTAATATATTAATATTATAATATAATTTTAAATTTTTTATAATATAAAATATAATTTTAAATATATATAATTTTTAAAATTAAATTAAAAATAATAATAAATTATTAAAATAATTATTATATAAATATTTTATTATTATATTATTTAATATAATAATTTTTATTTATAATTTAAATAATATATTATAATAAATTATAATATATTAATTTATTAATAATTAATTAAATTTTAAAAATAAATTTATTAATTTTAATAATAATAAAAAATAAAATTATTAAATAATTAATTAAATTTTATAAATAATATAATTATATTTTATTAAATAAATATTATAATATATTAAAATAAAAATATAAAAATTTATAATATAAATATTTAATTATAAAATTAATAATTAATATATATATTAATTTAAAATATATATTAATTATATTAATATTAAAATATTATAATAATATAATAATATATATATTATAAATAAATATTAAATAAAATTATATAAAATAATATATAATTTTAATTAATATTAATTAAAATATATAATATAATAATAATATTTTTAAATTATAATAATATTAATATAATATAATATATATTAATATATATTTAATAATATATATATTATTAAAAAAAAAATTTAAAAATATTTATTAAATATAATTTATTTTATTATATTAATAATAATTAAATTAAAATATTAAAAAAATATAAATAATAATTTTATTTAATTTTTTTATAAAATTATAATAAAAAAAAAAAAATATTAAAAATTTTTTAAAAGATTATTATTATAAAAAATAATTATATTAATATATTTTATAAATAAATATATTATAAAATATATTTAAAATATATTAAATAATATAATTTAATATATAATATTAAAAAATATTATATATAATAAATATAATATTAATAAAATAAAATATTAATATTATTAAATATATTATTTAATATATAAATTATAATATATAAAATAATATTATTATATATAATAATTAATAATTAAATATAATTAATATAATATTATTAATATAATATTATATTATTAATAATATATATTATTAATTTTATAAATTTATTAATAAATATAATTTATATAAAATAATATAATATATTATATATATTAATAATAATATATTAATTAATTATAATATAATTATAAATTTAAATATTAATATTATATAATATATAATAATTAATATATTATTATATAATAAATATATAAATATATATATATATAAAATAATATATATATTAAATATAATAATATAATAATATTTATAATAAATATATATATATAAATTAATAATAAAAAAATAAATATATATAAATATTAATATATAATATAATAATAATTATTTAATTATTATAATATATTTATATAATATATAATTATATATAATATAAATTAAATAATATAAAATATTAATAATATAATATAATAAATAATAATATAAAAAATATTAATTAATAATATATAAAATATATTATAATATATATATAATAATATATTATAATATATAAATATAAATAAATTTTTAATATATATTAAATAAAAATATATTATAATAATAATATAAATATAATATTTATATATATATTAATAATATATAATATATATAATAAATAAAATATAATAATAATAAATATATATTTATATTAATATTATAAAATAAATATAATATAATATATTATATATATATAATATAAATGAAATATATAAATAATTAATATATTAAATATATTATATATATTATTTTAAAATATATTAAATATATTAAATATATAATATAAATATTAAATTATTTATATAATAATATAATATAAAATATAATTAAATAATATATATTAATATAAAAATAATAAATAATAATATCATATATAATATTAATATATAAATAATTAATATTTAAATAATATATTATTAAAATAATATAATAATTTATTAATTAAATATTAATTATTAAATAATTATATTAAATTAATAATTATTATATCAAATATATAAATATATATTAATATATATAATTTAAATTAAAATATAATAATAATAATAATATATTATATTATAAAAAAATTATAAATATGCATTAATATTTATATAAATTATATATATATAAACATATATAATAATATATATATATAATTTAATAAATATTATTAATTATTAATAAATTTAAATAAATAATAATATATATATAAATTAATTATTATTATATTAATATAATTATATAAATAATATATAATAAAAATATTATTAATATATATAATTAATAATATATAATATTTATAATATATATTAAATAAAATAATAATATATAAATAAAATTATATAAAATTATAAATAAAAATATAATTAATATAATATTAATAATAATATATAATATATTTAAATTATATAATATATAATAATTATTATAATATAATAAATATATAAATTATAATATATATATAATTATTTATATATTATTATAAATATATATTTATTATAAATTAATAATTTTTAAATAATATATATTATTAATAATATAATATATATTATAATAATATATATATAATTATAACAAATAAATAAATATTTTAAATATTAATAAATATATAATATATATTATATATAATTATAATTTAATATTAATAATTTAATAATATAAAATATATATTTAATATAATTAATATAATATAATAATATATTATAATAATATTAATATTAATTAAATATATATTATATATAAATTATATAAATATTAAATATAAAATTATTTTAATATATTAATATTATATATATTAATATAAATTAATATAAATAAATAAAATTAATTAAATAATAATATTAAATTATAAATAATAAATATTTAAAATTTATAAATATAATATTATATAATATTATAATAATATTAAATAATATAATATATAATAATATAAATATATAAATATAATATATTATATATAATAAATAATATATAATATTATAAATATATTAAATAAAATATATATAAATATTATTAAATAATATATAATTTAATATATATTATAATTAAATATATTTAATATAATAAAATAATATTATAAATTAATAAATATATATAATTATATTAATATATATTATAATATAAATAAATTAATAATTAATAAATAATAAAATATTAATAATTATTATTAATATAATAAATATATTATTTTATTATATAATTTTAATATATAATATATAAAATAATTATATTATAATTTATAATAATAATATTTTTATATATATATATATAAATATATATATATATATATTAATAATAATAATAAATATAAAATATATTATTTAAAAATAATAATAATTATATAATTTTTAATTATAATATTATTATATAATATATTATATATATTATAATAAAATTTAATTAATATTAATATAATAAATATATATATATATTTAATATAATTAAAAATAAATATATATATAAATATATAAATTATAATAATTATATATATTTATTATAATAAAATTATTATTAATATATATATATAAATAATATAATATTATAATTATAATAATATAATATATAATATATTATAATATTATATATAAATAAATATATAAATAATAAATAATATTAATATATAAATTTATATATTAAATATAAATATTTATATATTATAATATATATAATATATAATAAAATAAATATTAATAATAAAATAATAATTTTTAATATTTAAATATATAATTTTATTATTATATAAATATATTTAATATAATAATAAATAATTATAAAATTATATTAATTATTTAATTAATAAATTATAATATATATTATATAATATATTATATAATTAAATTTAAATATTATATATAAAATTAAATTTAAATAAATAATAATAAAATAATAATAAAAATATATAAATAATTATATAAATAATATAAATAAAAAATATAATATCTAATTAATACTAATATATAATTAATAATTATATATTAATAAATAATATATAATAATATATATATTATATAATTAAAAATATTTATAATAAATAATTTATATAAAATTATAAATTTTAATTTTAATAAATATAATAATAATAAATATTATATAATATAAAATAAATATATTTATTAATAATTTTTAATATATATATATATTATAAAATAATAAATTATTATATAATATTATTATAAAATTAATATATATATTATATATATAATATATATTATATAAAATAATTTATAATAATAATTTATAATATAATATAATATAATATATTTATATATTATATAAATAAATAATTATAATAATATTTATATAAATAAATATATATAATTATAATTATATAATATAATATAAATATATTATAAAAATAATATTTTATATAAAATTATTATAAAAATATATAAAATAATATATAATATAATATTTAAATTAATTAAAATTAATAAATTAAAATTATTATAATATTAATATAATATAATTATTATAATAATAATTATATTAAAATTAAAAAATAATATATAATTATATATTAATAATATTATAAATATAAAAAAAATTTTTTAATATATTTAATATATATTAAATTAATAAATATATATTATATATTATAAAATATAAAAAAATTATATATATTATTATATATATTAATTATAAAATAAAATAATTAAATTAATAATAATATTAAATTTAATATAAAAAATATTTTTAATATTTTAATAATATATATTTATAAATAAAAAAAAAATAATATAAATAATATATATATATAAATAAAATAATAAATTAAATTAAATTATTAATTAATATTATAAAATTAAAATTAATTATATAAATATATTATATAAAAATATATATATAATAATAATATATTATATAAAAATTTAAATAAATATAATATAATAATATTTAATATAATTAAAAATTTTTAAAAAAAATATTAAATTTATATATATATATAATAATATATTATTATTAATAATTTATAATTTATATAAATAAATATATAAAAAAAATAAAAATTAAAATTAAAAAAAAAAATTAAAAAAATAATAAATATAATAAAATATAAATTATATATTTAATAATAAAAAAAAAAAAAATATATAATTATAATATTATATATTATAATAATTAATAAAATAATAATTTTATAAAATTAAATAATTAAATATAAATATTTTAAATATTATATTTTTAATAAATTAAAATTATCTTAAATAATTAAATTTAATTAATAAATATTATTAATATTATAATATTAAAATATTATTTAATCTTAAATAATATTAATATATTAATTAATATTTTTAAAATATAAAATTTAAATATTTATATATTAAATTATAATATTAATTATTTTTTATATTTAATTATTTATTTTTATAAATAAAAAAATAAAAATTTTATATAATAAAAATATAAATAATTAATATTTAAATTTATTTTAATTATTTATAATATATTAATTTTTTTAAATAATAAATTTTAATTTATTTATAAATTATATAATATATAAAATAATATTTAATTAATAAATAAAAAATAATAATTATTATATATTAATAAATTATAATTTAATATTATTTATATATAATTATTTATAAAAAATTATTATATAAAATATTAAATTTTTATAATATTAAAAATAAAATAATAATAAAATATAATTTATATTATATAATTAATAAATTTATATATATAAATATAAAAAATATATTATTATATTATAATAAAAAAATATAAATAAAATTAATATAATATATATTAATATTAAAAATAATAAAAATTAAAATAAATATAATAAATATAATATATTATAATATATTTAATTAAAAATATAAAATAAAATAAAATTATATATTTAAAAAATATATAAATAATATATATAATAATAATAAAATAATTTATATATTTAATTAAAATTTTAATATAAAAAAAAAATATATATAAATAATTAATAAAATATAATAAATTAATTAATTAATATATAAAATATAATATTATAAATATATATTATAATAAATATAATAAAAAATATAAAAAAATATTATTATAAATATAATTAAATATATATAATAAATTTATATATATAAAATAAAATTATAATATTTTATTATAATAAATTTTAACATAATTTAATTTAAAAAATTATTATAATATTAAAAATTTTTTATAAAAAAATTATTTATTATATAATATAATATAAAATTTTAATAAATTTATATTATATTATAAATTATATAATATATAATTTATAATACAAAAAATTAATATAATTTATAATAATAAAAAAATAAAAATTATAAATTTATAAATAATATATATTAATTAATAAAAAAAAAAACTTTATTATTATAAAATAATATAAATATATTTAATAATTAAAAAAATAAATATATAATTAAAAAATATAAATATAATATTAATTATAAATAATTAATTATAATATAAAATATTAATAAAATATAAATATTTAATAAATATATATTAAATAATAATATAATTATTTATATTTAATAATATTTTTATTTAATTTAAATATATAATATATATATATTATAAAAATATATATAAAATATAATATAAAAATTAATAATTTTAAAATATATATAAAAATTATAAATAAATTAATATAATAATAAAATATATTAAAATTAATTAATATTAAAATATATATATTATTAAATATTATAATATAATATTATAATTAATTATATATTATTTATTATTATATTTATTTATAAATTAAAATATTATAATATTATATTTTTAATAATTTATTAATATATATTAATTTATAAATTTTATTAAAAATAATATTTTAATATTAATTATAAATATATTTTAATATAAATTTAAATCATTTAATATAAATATTTTAAAATTTAAATAATTTTATAATTTTATAAAATAATATTTTATTTATAATTAAAAATATTATATTATTAAATTAATAAAATTATAATTAAATATTTTTATATATAATAAAAATGAAATAAATATATTTTAATATTATTAATTATATATATATATTAATAAATTAATTATTTATATATATATCATTTATTAATATTAATATAATATACTTTAATAATAATATTTAATAATAATATAATAATTTAATAATTTATTATATAAAATTATAATATATATAAAAATTAAAAAATTATATAATTATTAATTATAAATATAAAATTTTTATTATAATAAAATATAAATTATTAAATAAAAAAAATTATATTTATATATAAAATTAATATTTAATTAATTTTATATTTATATATTTAAAAAAATATATTAATATATTTAAAATATAATATAATATATTTATAAAAATATATTAATATAATAATATTAAATTATTATATATTAATTCATAAAAATTATAATAATAATTATAATATAATTTTTTTAAATAAACAATATAATATTAATATATATAATATAAATAATTTATATAATATAATATATAAAAAAAATAAAAAAAAATATATTTATTATTTTAATTTTTTTTTTTTATTTTAAAAAAAAAAAAAAATTTTTTTAAAAAATTTTTTTTTTAAAAAAAAAATAAAAAAAAAAAAAAATAAAAAAAAATATAAAAAAAAAAATTTTAAAAAAAAAAAAATTTAAAAAAATAAAAAAAAAAAATTAATTATATATATATATATTATATATATAAAAATTTAATAATTAAAATTATAATAATAATATATATATAAATAATATATAAATATTTAATATATATATAAAAATAAATAATTTAAATTTATAATATTTAATTAATATTAAAAAATAAATTAAATTAAATATATAATTATTATAAATTTAAAATATAATTTTATTATAATTTAATTAAAAAATATTATATATTTAATTTTATTATTATTATATTATAAATAATATATATATATATAAATATATTTAATATAATTAATCATATATATTATATTTAAAAAAAAATATTAATTTATATTATATATATATATATATTTTATAAATAAAAAAAAAATAAATAAAAAAAATTATAAAAAATATATATATAAAAATATAAAATAAAATATAAATTATATTATATTATAATAAATTTTTAATAATTATATATTAAAATATAATATAATAAAATATTATATTATTAAATATAAAAATAAATATATAATTTTATATATATAAATATTAAAATTTTAAATAATATTTAATAAAAAAAATTTTATATATAATATTATAATAATAATAATATAATATATATATAATATTAATAAATATAAATTTAATAATAATAAATTAATATATTATTATATTATATATAAATTAATTATTATAAATATAAAAAATTATTTATAAATTTAATATTTATAATAATTATATAATTAAAAAATTTAATTATATAAATATAATATAAAATATTAATTAATAATTATAAATAATTATAAATATATAAATAATATATAAAATAATTATTATATAATATAATAAAAAATTTATTATTATATAATTAATAATATATATATAATTATATATAATTAATATAATATTAATAAAAATTATATAAATATTAAAATTAAATATATAATTATATATATATAATAAATATATAAATAAAATTTTTAATATTTTTTAAAATAATATAAAATTATTATAAAAATTTATATTATATATTATATATATAAATAAATTAAATATAATATATTATATTTATAAAATTTTATTAAAAATATTATATATATATAAATATAATATATTATATATTACTAAATATTATAAAATATAAAATTATAAATTTAATATAATATATTATAAAATAATAATAATTTATATAATATTATATATTATAATTATAATAATATATATAAATATATAATATATAATTAAATATAAAAATTATAAAAATATATTAAAAAAATATATTATAAAAATTATTAATTTATAATATATAAATATAATATTATAATATATATATAAATATAAATATATTATATAAATTATAATAATAAAAATAATAATATATATTAAATTTTATATAATATTAATATATAATAAATATATATAATTATTATAAATATAATATTATATATAAATATATATAATATTATAAAATTTTATATTAATATAATTATTAAATATGATTATATAATAAATATATA
This sequence comes from Pseudococcus viburni, assembly GCA_033439095.1. Lineage (NCBI taxonomy): Eukaryota > Metazoa > Arthropoda > Insecta > Hemiptera > Pseudococcidae > Pseudococcus > Pseudococcus viburni. The sequence continues at coordinate 17,562 of JAVBJF010000919.1, forward strand.
ATTTATATTATATATAATATTTAATATATATTTTATTATAATATAATAATTAATTATTTATATATAAATATTATATATAATATAAATATAATAAATATAATATAATATAATTAATAATATTTATAATTATAAATAAATAATAAAAAATATAATTAATAATATATTATATTTAATATAAATTATTATATATAATATATAATTATAAATTATAAATTTATAATAATATATATTTAAAATTATATATAATTAATTAAATTTAATTATAATTATTAAATATAATAATAAATAATATTTAATATATATTATATTAAATAAAATATATAATATTTATAAATTAATAAAAAAAATTATATATATTTATAAAATTAAAAATATAATTAATTATATATATATATAATATAATAAATATAAAAATATATATTAATATAAATAATAATATATTAATATTATATATAAATATTTAATATATCTAATATAATTAATATATAATTATATAAATTATAATTATTATTAAAATATATAATATTATATATATTATATAATAATAAAATAATTATATAAAATATAAATTAAATATAAATATATATAATAATAAATATATATAATATATATATATAATATAAAATTTATTAAATATTTATATAAAATAAAATTAATAATAAGATATTATAATATAAAATAAATATAAAATAATAAATATATATATATATATAATTTATAATATTAATATATATATTATATATATAAATAAAAATTAAATAATATAATATATATATATATAAATATTATATATATATGATTATAAAATAAAAAAAATATAAAATATATAATATTATATAATATATTATAAAATTATATAATATATATAAAATATAAATAATAATAAATATAAAATAAAATATATTAAATATAATATAATTATTAATACTATATAAATATATATATATAATATAATAATATAAAATAAAAATAATATTATATATAATATATAAAATATATAATATTAAATTTAATATTATAAATATAAATTTAATAAAAAATTATAAATAAATAAATAATATATAATATAATAATATAAAAATTAATTATAATTATAATATTATATATAAAAATAATTAAAAATATTATATAAATATAAATTATAATAATATAATAAAATAATATAATTTATAAATAATATAAAAATATAATTATAAATAATTATTTATTATAAATAATAATATATAAAATATATAATATTATTAATTAATTAAAAATATATAATATTTAATATAAAATATATATAATTTATATTAAATATATATAATTATATAAAAATTATAAAATATTAAAATATAAATATTAATAAAAATAATATATATATATATAATATATAATAATTATAAAAATAATAATATAAATATTATCATAAAAATATAATATATATATAATTAAATATAAATATATAAATATAATATTAATATTATATAATATATAAAAATATATATAATATCAATATTAAATATTAAAATATTAAATTAATATAAATTTAAAAATTATATAAATAAAATAATATATATAAAATATATATAATAATAATATATATAATAATAATAATAATATTAATATATATTATATATATATTACAATATAATTATTATATTAATAAAATATATAAAAAAATATTATATAATATATATATAAATATAATATAATATATTATTTATAATAAAATAATTAATATATAATTAATTTATAAATAAAATATTAAATTTATATATAATATATATAATAATTAAAATATATAATATATATATTGAATATAATAATATATTATATATATATATTATAATAAAATAATAATTATATATATAAATTATAAATAATATATAATAAATTTATATATATATAATAATATTATAAATAATTATAATATATATATAATATATTTAAAATAAATATATAATAATAAATATATAATTAATATAATTATAATAAATAATATTAATAATATATATAAATATTATAAAATTAAAAAATTAATAAAAAAATTAAATAATATAAAAAATAAAAAATAATATAATATAAAAAATAATAAATATTAAATATATAATTATTAAATAAAATAAAATAAAATAAATATTTAATAATTAATAATATAAAATATATTAATTATATTAAAAATTTTAAAAATATAATAAAAAATTATAAATTAAAATATATAATAAAAATTATATAATAAATTAATTAAAATAATTATTATATTAATAAAAAATTATATATAAAATATTAAATATTATAATATTTTTTAAAAATATAAATATTATATATAATATATTAAATTTAAAATATATATAATAATAATAATTAAAAAAAAATTAATTATATAAAATATATAAATTAATAAAAATATAATAAAAATTAAAAAATATATATATATTAATAACTATAAATAAAAAATATATATATAAATTAATTAATATTAATAAAATAAAAATTTAAATATATAAATATAAAAATAATAATATTTATATAATAATAAAATTAAATAATAAATATTATATATAAAAAATAATTATATTATAATAAATTAAAAATTTATAAAAAAATAATAATAATATATAAAATAATAAAATTATATATTAATATAAAATAATAAAATATAAAATTTATATTTTTTAAAACTAATTAAAAAATTAAAATATATTATAAAAAATAATTATAATCCAAAAAAATAAAAAATATAATATATATAAAAATATTATATAAAAATAATATATAAAAATAAAATTAAATATATAAAATAAATTAAATAAAAATATATAAAAAATAATAAAAAATAAAAATATATAATAAAAAAATATATAAATTAAATATAATTTTTAATTATAATAAATAATTAAATATAATATAAAAAAATTTAAATAATTATTAATTTTATAAATAATAAAAATAAATAATAAAATATAAAAAAATATAAAATATATAATAATATAAATAAATTATATTTAAATTAAAATAAAAATAAAATAATTATTAAAAAAATATAAATTATAAATTTATATATAAAAAATATAATATTAATAAATTTTTAAAAAAATAATTATATTTTATTTTAAAAAATATAAAATCTAAAAAATTATACATTTTAATATTTAATATATAATATTAAAATTTTAAAATTATTAAATATAATTTATATATTTAAAATATAAAAAATAATAAATTTTTAAAATTATTTTATATTATAATAAAAAATAAATTATAATAATTTTAAAAAATTAAAAAAAAATAATTATATATATATATAAAATAATAAATATTTTTATAATAAAAATAATAAAAAAATAATATATATATAATTTTATATATATATTTAAAATATATAAATTATATAAAATATATAATAAATATAAAATATTTTTAATATAAGTAATAAAATAATATAAATTAATAATATAAAAATTAATTAAAAATTTTAAATTATATAAAAAATATAAAATATAATATAAATTAAATATATAATTAATTATAAAATTAATAAAATAATAAATTATAAAATAATAATAATAATTAATAAATTTTATATAATTAAATATTTTTATATATATAAAAATATATAATATAAAAATTAATTTAAAATATAATATAATATCTTTAAATAATAATACAAATATAAATATTTAAATAAAATTAATAATAAAAATATTTAAAATAAAATTATAAATTATAAATAAATTATATATTATATAATAAAAAATATAATAATAAATATAATAATTAAAAATATAATAATATTTAATTAAAAAAAAATATATAGTATATTTTTTAAAAATATAAAAATATATAAATTAAATAAATAATAATAAAAAATAAAAAATAATATAAAATATAAATAAAAAATATAAATTTTTATATAAAATAATTATAAAAAATATATATATAAATATATAAATTTTAAAATATATAAAAAATAATTATTTAATTTAATATTTTAAAAAATTAATTAATAATTTAATATAAATAATATAAAATTTTAAATATTAATTATATATTATATATATATAAATTATATATTTAATAATAAATAAAATTAAATATTTAAAAAAATATTTTAATTATAAAAAAATTAATTTATATAATAATAAAATAAATTAAAATTTATAAAATAATTAATAAAATTAAATTATAATAATAAATAAAATTTATATTAATATATAATAAATATTATAAAATATTAATAATAATATTAATAAATTAAAAAATATAATAAAATTTAAATTTAAATAAATAAATTTTAAAATAAAATAAATATATATAAAAAATATTTTATAAATATAATATAATATTATTTTATAAATAATATAAATTTAAAATAAATATTTAAATTAAAAATTATTAAAATAATTAAATTAATATAATATTATAATTATTATTAAATATTATAATAATTATATTTAAAATTTTAAGAAAAAATATTAATATATATTTATAATAAATAATAAATAATTTAAATAAATTATAAATAATTAAAAAAAAAAATATATTATATAATAAAATATTAATATAATTAAAATATATATTATATAGAAATTTATAATATTATAAATATAAATTAAATTATATAATATATTAATATATAATAAAATTTTATATAAAAATTATAAAATATATAAAATAAATTATATAATATTATTAATATATTATAAAAATAAATAATAAAATATTTATTAAATAATAAAAAAAGATATATATATATTATATAAATAAAAATAATAAATATAAATAAAATAAAATTAAATATATAAATTTTAAAAAATATTTTAAAAATAAAAATCATTATTATTAATATATTTAATATAATATTAAAACTAATTTAATTTATATAAATTAAATTTAAAATTAAAATATAATTATAAAAAATATAAATAAATAATATAAAAATATAAAATATTAATATAATAATAATTTAAAAAATTATTAAAAAAATATTATAATAATATAATATTAAAATAAAAATAAAATTATAAATATAATATATATAAATAAATATAAAATAAAAAATATAAATAAATAAATATATTTAAAATATTATAATAAAAATTAAAATATATAATAAATAAATTATATATTTAAATAAAATATAATAATAATAATTAAATATAATATTTAAAAAAATATAATATATTTTAAAATTTAAAAAATATTATATTAAATAATAATAAAATAAAAAAAAATATAATATATAAATAAAATTAAAAATTAATATAATATATTATAATAAAATAATATAAAATATAAATATATATAATATAATATATTTAAATATAAAAATAAAATAAAATAATAAAAAAATTAAAATATAATAAAAATATAAATATTATTAAATATATAATTTTATAAATTTTTATATTTAAAAATATAAAATAAATATAAATAAAAAATATAATAAATATTTATAAAATATAATAAATTAATATTATAAAGATAAAAAAATAAAATAAATTATATTATTATTATAAAATATATAAAATAATTAAATATATAAATTTATAAAATAATTAAATTATAAATAATAATTAATATAAATAAATATAATAAAAATTTTAAAAAAATTTTATAAAATAATATATATTATAATATAATATAAAATAAAATAATAATTATAATATTAATAAAATATATATTTTATTAAAATTAAAAATTAAATTATTATAAAAAAAATATAAAAATAAATTTTCTTTAATAAAAAAATTATTAAAAATAAAAAATATTAAATAAATTAATTTAAATTTAAAAAATTTTAATAAAATTAAAAAAAATTTTAAATTATATAATAAAAATTATAATTTAAAGTAAAAAAATTTAATATTATATAAGAAAAAAATTTTTAAAAATAATTTTTTATATAAATTTTTTTATATTTATAAAAATATTAAATAATAATAAAAATTATTTAAATTTTTTTATAAAATAAAAATATCAAAAAATATTTTTTAAAAAATTTTTAAAAAAATAAAAATAATATATTTTAAAAAAAAAATATATATAAAAATTTTTAAAAATTAAAAAAAAAAATAATAATAATTAAAAATAAATTTTTAAATAAAAAAAAAAATAAAAAAATTATTAAAAATTTTAAAAAAAAAAAAAAAATTAAAATTTTAAAAAAATTTTTATTTTAAATTTTAAAAAAAAAAATTAAAAATTTTAAAAATATAAATTAAAAAAATTTTAAATTTAAAATAATTTTAAAAAAAAAAATAATAAATTATTTTATAATATATATATTAAAAAAAAAAAATAATTTAAAAAATAATTAATATATTTAAAAATAATTTTAAATAAAAATTATAAAATATTTTTTATTTATTTATATTTAAAAATTAATAAAAATTAAAAAAAAAAAATTTAATAAAAATAAAAAAAAAAATAAATTATATTAAAAAAATTTTAATTTTTAAAAATTAAAAAAATAAAATAAAAAAAATAAAATAAAAATAAATTTTTATAAAAAAAATAAATATTTTTTTAAAAAAAAAAAATAAAAATTTTATAAATTTAATTAAAATTTTATTATAAAATTAAATAAAAAATTATAAAAAATTAAAAATTAATAAAAAAAATATAATAAAATTTTAAAAAATTTAATTTAAAATAATAAAAAATTTTATTATATATATAATAATAATAATTTAAAAAAAAATAATTATAATTTTTTTAAAAAAAATTAAAAAAAATTAAAAAATAATTTTAAAAAATAATAAAAAAATATTTTTTTTAAAAAATTTTAAATTTTTAAAAATTATTAAAAATTTTTTAAAAATATAAAAAAAATTAAAAATTTAAAATTTAAAAAAATAAAAAAATTATATTATAAAATAAATTTATAAAATTAATAATAAAATTTTAAATTTTTATAAATAATATTAATTTTTAAAATTAAAATATTTATATAATTTAAAATATTTAAAATTTTAAAATAAAAAAAAAAATTTAAAAAATATTAATAAAAAATAAAAATTTAAAAAATTTTAAAAATAAAAAAAAAAAAATATTATTAAAAATTAAAATTTTAAATTAAAATAAATATATAATAAAAAAAAATTAATTTTAAATTTTATAATTAAAAAATTATTATATTAAATAATAAAAATATATAAAAAATTATTTTTTTAAAAAATTAAAAAATATTAAATTAAAAAAAAAAAAATTTAATATAATAAAAATAAATAAAATTATAATAAAATAAAATTAAAAAAAAAATTTTTATATTAATAAAAAAGAATATTTAAAAAAAAAAAAATATAAAATTAAAAAAAATTAAAAAATAATAATTTTTATTATATAATTATATAATATATATAATAATATATATAAATATATTATAAATATTATATATAATAATATAAATATAATATAATATAATAATTATTTTATAATAATATAATATAAATTAATAAAATAAATATATAATTAAATTAATAATAATTATTTATTAATATAATAAATTATATATAAATTATAAATTAATTTAATATTAAATATTTAAAAATATAAATTATATAATAATATTATATATTATAAATATATAATTATATTAATAATATATATTTTAATATTAATATATATATTAAATTAAATATATAAAAATAATAAATAAATTTAATATATAATTTTTAAATATAATAAATATTAATAATAATATTATAATATATATATAATTATAATTATATTAAAATTTTTAATATTTATATAATAAATTAATAAATAATTTAATATTAATATATATATAATATAATTTATTTTATAAAATAAAAATATTTAAAAATTTTATTTTTAATTATTTAAAAAATTATATAAATTAATAATATAAATTTAAAATATTTAAAATTAAAATAAAATTTTTAAAATAAATAATTAATAAAATAATAAAAATTAATATAATAAATTATTATATATAAAATATACATAATATTTTAATATTACCCTTAATATTTAAAAAAATAATTTTTATAATATTAATATTTATATTTAATTAAATATAATATAATTTAAAAAATAATAAATAATAAAATAATATATAAAATATTTCATAATTTATTTTAAATTAATTATAATATAATTTTAAAATATTATAAATATAATTATTTAAATATAATTTTAATTAAATTAATTTTATTAAAATAAATAATTTATAATTTTAAAAATTATATAATATAAATTTAATTTTTATAATTAAAAATTATTTAATAATAATTTATTATTTAAATTAAAAATAATTAAAATATTTATTTAATTTTTTAAATAATAATATTATTAATATTTATATATTATATTATAATATATTAATTAATATTTAAAATATTATATAAAATTTAAATTTTTTTAAAAATAATTCAAAAATTTAAATACTTTTAAAAATATAATATAAGATAATATAAAATTAAAAATATTTAATATTTTAAATAATAATAAAAAAATATATTTTAATATATAATATAATAATAATAACTATAATAATAAAAATTTTTAATAAATGTTAAATAATTATATAAAATTTTAATAATAAAAAATAATAATTAAATATTAAATAAAATTTTATAAATAATATAAAAATATAATAATAATAATAAAATATTAATATATATTATATATATAATTTAAAAATAAATTATTATATATATTATTTTTTAAATATTAATAATTATTATATAATAAATAATTAAAAAAAAATAATTTTTAAAAATATAAAATATAATATTATTAATTAATATAAAATTTATAAATTAATATTAATTTATAAAAAATATTATAATATAAATATAATTATATATAAATTTAAATAATATAATATATAAATAATATTATAAATATTATTATATATAATATTATATTTATAATATATTATAAATTATATAATATAATAATAGTATAATAATATATTATTAATAATAATTATATATAATTTATTTATAAATAATAAATTATAATTATATATTAATATTTAATATATTATTAAAATATTTATTATTAAATATAAATATATATTTATTAATAATAAATAATTATAATAAATATAATAATAATTATATATTATTATAATATAATTATATTAAATAAAATAAATAATATATATATATATAATTAAATATTATATATATATATATTATTTATATATAAAATTAAATTAGATAAATTTTATAATATTAATTATTATAAATTATATATAATATAAATTAATATTTATATATATATATATTATAATATAATTTTAATAATAATATAATAATATAAATTTATTAAATAATTATAATTATATATTATATTATTAATATAATATTATAATAATATATATAATTTTATAAAATTATATAATATAATTATTATAATAATATAATAAATATCTAGTAATATTAATATATATAATAATAAATTATTTATATAATTAAAATTTTAATTTATTTATATTTTTTTTTAAAAAAAAAAATATATATAAAAAAAAATTTTAAAAAATAATTTATAAATTTTTTTTATAACATTCTTAATATATAATAATAATAAAATTTCTTTTTTTAAATTTTTATATATAATAAATAATATAATTTATAAAATATCTTTTTATTTTAAAATTTAAAAAAATTTTTAAATAAAATAATTAATAAATAATTTTTTTATTAAATTTTTAAATATTAAATAAAAATAATATTTATAAAATTAAATTATTTAATTATATTTTTTATATTTTAAAAAAAATTTTATATTTTATATATTAAAAATATAAAAATTTATTTTTTAAATTAATAATTAATATAATTTAAAATTTTTTTAAAATTTTTACAAATTTTATATAAAAATAATTTAATATAAAAATAATATTAAATTTTTTTATAATTAAATTATTAAAAAATTTAAATAAATTTTTAAAATTTTTAAAAATATTATTTAAAATTAATATTATAATATAAAAAAAAAATTATAATTCTTATATAATTTATTATATTTATTATATTTTAAAAAATTTTTAATTAATAAATTTTTAATTATATATAATTTAATATTAAAATATAAATAAATAATTAATATTTAAATTTTTTTAAATTTTAAAATAAAATTTAAAAAATTTTTTTTTTTTTAAATATTTAAAATAAATTTTTAAAATTTAATTTTATAAATTTTAATAAAATTTTAAAAAAAAAAATAATTTATTATTCTTTTTATTTTAAATTTTAATTTTAAAAATTAAAAAGTTTTTATAAAATATATTTTTATATTATTTTAATTTAATTTAAAATTTTAATATTATAATATATTTATAAATTTTAATTTTAATTTAAAATTTTTTATAATATTATATATAAAATTTTAATAAATTTAAAATTAAATTATTATAAAAATTAAAAATTTAATTAAAAATATATAAATAAAATATATATATATTTAATAATATTATTATTAATAAATATTAAAAATTAAAAATATAAAATATAATATAATATTATTAAAAAAATTTTAAAAGTATAAAAATAATATATATTTTAATATTATTAAAATTAATTTTAAAAATATTAAAAATAAATAAAATTTATTTTATATATATAAAATTAAATATTAAATTTTTATAATATTTATTATAAAAATTTTATAATTATAATATATATATTATTAATAAAATTTAAAATATAATAAATTAATAATTATAAAATATATTTTATAAATAATAATTATATATTTTTTATAATAATAAAATTTTTTATATTATATTTAATTATAAATATATTATAATAATTTTTATATTAATGATATAATAAATATATATAAAATTATAAAAATTTATATTTTTATATAATTATATATATAATATAAAATTAATAATAAAAAATATAATTAAAAATTAATTAATATTATTATTATCATATTAAAATAATTTTAGAAAATTATATTATATATAAAATTTAATTATTTATATATAAATTTTTTTTAATATATTTTATAAAATATAATTAAAAAATTTTTATATATATTAAAAAAAATTTTTATTTTTATATATATTAATAAAAAAATTTTTTTATAATTTTTTAAAAAAAAAAATATATTTTTTAATATTTTAATTTTATAATTAAAATAATTTAAAAAGTAAAAAATAAAAAATTTATTTTAAATTTTAAATTTTTTAATTAATTAAATTTTTTAAAAAAATTTTAAAAAAATATAAAATAAATATTAAATAATAAAAAAAATTTTAAAATTCAAAAATTTTAAAAAATATTTAAATTTTTAAATATAATAAAATTATTATAATTTTAAAATATTAAAAAAAAATTAATATAAAAATTAAAAAAAATTATAAATAATAAAAAAAAAATTATTAAAAATTAAAAATATTACTTTAATTAAAATTTTAAAAGAAAAAAAAAAAAAAAAATTATAATTTTAAAATTTTTAAATTTAAAATTTATTTTAAATAATTATTAAATAAAATTCTTTATAAATTTAAAATTTAAAAATTTTTAAAAAATTTTAAATTAATAAATATAAATATTTAAAAAAAAAATAAATATAAAAATTAATAAAAAAATATATATTTTAAATAATTTTAAAAATTATATTATATAAAAATTTTTTAAATAAATTATTAATTTTATTAAATTTATTAAAAAAAAATATATAAAATAAATAAAATAATAAAAATAAATAATAAAATATAAATATATATATTTTTAAAATTTTTAAATTTAAAATA